>ONZH01031205.1:0-31845 GCA_900303285.1 Rhinella marina
TATAAATTATACGCTATTACTACGTATAAGTTACTGTTGCGTACGAATTCAATTCATTAGCAAAATTTTACTGTTAGTTCATTTATCGTGTGCAAAAGCCCGGGAAGAAAGCGGTCACCTGACCTAGTGGGCAGGGCTTGCTCTGATTGGCTCAGGCTTGGTAAGCCAGTGACGCATCACTTCTGCTGCGACTGCTGAGATGAGCAGAAGCACTGTGTGTGAAGTTCTGAGACTCTGAGACCTGTTTTGTGAAAATTGGGGTGTAATTGCTCTGGGAATCCATATTACACGTATCAGGGATATTGCAGGGCAAGTGCAGGGCCAGTTCAGGGCTAGTAATTAATCAGGCAGGGAGAGAGAGACAGGGAGAGATAGGGTGATACAGGGACAAAGACCAGCTGCAGAGCCACAGAGTGAATTGAAAAATGTCTGGAATGGATAAGCAAAAGGGGTCCAGTTCCAGCCAGACCTCGAGCTTTCAAAAAAAGGAGAAGGTGGCACAGGGCAGAAGTGCCAAAGGACCTGTAGCCGGAGCATCTACTAGTAGTATTCGCAATACTTGCCCATTGTTCCACCAGGCTAACCCACCAAGGCGCAAAATTGTAGTGGAGGAGAAAGTGGATGAGGTAGTGGAATGGATGGCACGCTCATCTCAGTCTCAGCCGGATGATCTGCTGTCATCTGCTGATACAGTATCCATATGAAGCCAGGGGTCAGATTTAGAGCATTCCTCCCGCTCCACCATTCCTCTCCAGTAAAGTCCGTCATTTTCGTACGCACTTTGTACGCTTATGCGTACGTGTTCAAAGAGTTTGCGTACCTTTTTACCTGAACGTTTGTTATTAGTGCGTGAATGTTCGCTAAAAGCCATATGATTACGTATATTTTGTACGCAAATTCAACGAATCTATTCGTCGAATATACGAATCTTAGGAAAAGTTCGGCGAATAAAATTTTGCATGATTCGCTCATCTCTAATAACAATGGACTTTTGTGTCTTTTGAACAGAACAACTAGCCCTGCCTAGCCAAGTCATATCCCTACAGTATAAGTCCCTCCTTGCGCAAATGTTATATAGCAGACGCGAATGAGGAACTGCGGCCTAAATTATCGGTATTAAATGTAACAACGGATGTCAGCTACATAGACTTTTGAACTGTTGTAATACGCTGTGCACCTATCGTTACTGACAGGGCACACTTGGGGTATATTTTGCCACCCCCCCCCAAAAAAAAACAGATGTATTTCACAATGGACTTTGGTCTTTTTGGAACAGAAACAATCTTTCTACCTACCCAAATCCTATCCCTATAGTTTAATTCCCTCCTTGGGCAAATTAAACTGCAGACGCAAATGAGGAACTGCGGCCTAAATTATCGGTATTAAATGTGACAACGGATGTCAGCTACATAGACTTTTGAATGGTTGTAATACGCTGTGAACCTAGTGTTACTGACAGGGCACATTTGGGTTCTTTTTGCCACCAAAAAAAAAAAAAAAAAAAGCAGAAGGATTTAACAATTGACGTTTGTGTCTTTTGAAAAATGATACTATCCCTGCCTATAGAAATTCTATCCCTACACTAGTCCCTCCTTGTGCAAATGTTATACAGCAAGACGCAAAAGAAGTACTGCGGGCTTAACAGCAGAAATTATAACAAAGCATGCCAGGTATATAGTATATGTAAAATAGAAAAAACAAGGGGAGAGCGCCACATGTGCGGTATCTGTGAATAATAAAAAGAGTGTTTTCACACAATTGTGCTTATCGGATGGAGTTGTGATAAGTCACAACTACATAAAGGAGCTTCACTGGTTGATTTCTGGCTAACCAGTATGCCAATGGTGGTCCAGGCTGCAGCCACGATCCTCTGTGCCTGCCTTGTTAGCAGATTCCAGATCGTTGAATGTAGTGTTTAAAAAGTATATAGTGTGGATCGTTGTTGGCGCTGCCGCGTTGAAGAATCCAGACTTGTGGAGGATTAGGCAAGTAAACCCTTTATTTGCAATAGTCTACGCGTTTCTGGGGCTGAATTGTCCTGACGAAGAGGGCAATTCAGCCCCAGAAACGCTTAGACTTTTATACTTTTTAAACACTATATAGTATACAGAGAGTATCCTACAGCATGCAGCAGCAGCACATGTGGCATTAATGGCAGGCCACCTAGTGCTATTTTCACCACCTTTAAACACCTCAAAAATAATGAAATATTGCTTTGTGCCAGATACAATAGCCCTTAAAAGGGCTTTTGGGTCTTTTTTGAGTGATTTCTATCCCTGCCTAGCGTGCTTCTCTCACTACAGTGTATGTCCCTCCTTGCTGCAGCAGTGCATGTGGCGTTAATGGCAGGCCACCTAGCACTATTTTCACCACCTTTAAAGTCCTCAAAATAAAAAAAAATAGGTTTGTGACATATATAATAGCCGTTAAAAGGGCTTTTAGGTCTTTGGTTAGCGATTTCTATCCCTGCCTAGCGTGATTCTCTCCCTACACTATCTCCCTACATGCAGCAGCTCTCCCTGTCTAACACTGGCCGGGTCACATGTCATCGGGTGCTTTATAGGCCGTACATGTTCGCTCAACACTAATAACTATGTATAAATATATCAGGGGTCAGTACAGAGATCTCTCCCATCATCTAGTTATCCCCAGGACTGTAACTGTGACGCGGGGACATCCTCTGCATGTGGAGGAAAGAAGGTTTGTACACAAAAAGAGGATTCTTTATTGTAAGAGCAGTGAGACTATGGAACTCTCCACCTGAGGAGGTGGTGATGGTAAGTTCACTAAAAGAGTTCAAGAGGGGCCTGGATGTATTTCTGGAGTGTAATAATATTACAGGCTATACACCACAAATTATTATGCAAATGATATTTATCTCTGATTTTCCTAAATAGTCGGTGCAAATGACAGTCAGTATAATAAAAGTAATCACCCGTTAGAGTATACATCAAATTTTATTGAACAAACCTCCCAATGATAACAGTATATTCAAAAATTAAAAAAAATCAAAATGCACTGTTCCAAATTATTATGCACAGTAGAGTTTCTAAACATTTTATATGTTTTTAAGAACTGAAAATGCTCATTTGTGGAATTTGCAGCATTAGGAGGTCACATTCACTGAAATAAAAAGCTATTTAAATCCAAAACATCCTAACAGGCCAAGTTACATGTTAACATAGGAACCCTTCTTTGATATCACCTTCACAATTCTTGCATCCATTGAACTTGTGAGTTTTTGGAGAGTTTCTGCTTGAATTTCTTTGCATGATGTCAGAATAGCCTCCCAGAGCTGCTGTTTTGATGTGAACTGCCTCCCACCCTCATAGATCTTTTGTTTGATGATATTCCAAAGGTTCTCTATAGGGTTGAGGTCAGGGGAAGATGGTGGCCACACCATGAGTTTATCTCCTTTTATGCTCATAGCAGCCAATGACACAGAGGTATTCTTTGCAGCATGAGATGGTGCATTGTCATGCATGAAGATGATTTTGCTCCTGAAGGCACGTTTCTGCTTTTTGTACCATGGAAGAAAGTTGTCTGTCAGAAACTCTATATACTTTGCAGAGGTAATTTTCACACCTTCAGGAACCCTAAAGGGGCCTACCAGCTCTCCCCCCATGATTCTGGCCCAAAACATGACTCCTCCACCTCCTTGCTGACGTCGCAGCCTTGTTGGGACATGGTGGCCCTCCACCAACCACCCACTACTCCATCCATCTGGACCATCCAGGGTTGCACGACACTCATCAGTAAACAAGACTGTTTGAAAATTAGTCTTCATGTATGTCTGGGCCCACCACAACTGTTTCTGCTTGTGAGCACTGGTTAAGGGTGGCCAAATAGTAGGTTTATGCACCACAGCAAGCCTTTGAAGGATCCTACACCTTGAGGTTCGAGGGACTCCAGAGGCACCAGCAGCTTCAAATATCTGTTTGCTGGTTTGTAATGGCTTTTTAGCAGCTGCTCTCTTAATCTGATGAACTTGCCTGGCAGAACTTGCCTGGCTTCCTCATTCTGCCTTTATCAGCACGAACACGTCTGTGCTCTGAATCAGCCACAAATCTCTTCACAGTACGATGATCACGCTTAAGCTTTTGTGAAATATCTAATGTTTTTATCCCTTGTCCAAGGCATTGCACTATTTGATGCTTTTCGGCAGCAGAGAGATCCTTTTTCTTTCCCATTTTACTTGAAAACAGTGACCTGCTTAATATTGTGGAACATCCAGTTTTCCTTTAATTGGGCTCACCTGGCAAACTAATTATCACAGGTATCTGAGATTGATTTCAGTGATCCAAAGAGCCCTGAGACACAATACCATCAATGAGTTTAATTGAAAAACAAAAATGTAATCTTTATGACTGTTAAATCCAATTTACATAATAATTTGGAACATGATGTAGTTACTAGAGAGTGGTTGTTGATCCAGGGAGTTATTCTGATTCCCTGATTAGAGTCAGGAAGGAATTATTTCCCCCTAAAGTGGGGAAAATTGGCTTCTACCTAACAGGGTTTTTTTTGCCTTCCACTGGATCAACTTGTAGGATAACAGGCCGAACTGGATCGACAGATGTCTTTTTTCGGCCTTATAAACTCTTTACTATATTACTATGTATGTTCCATGCTATGCTGCTTCTGCTGCCGCAACTATTGTGGCCATGTGCCTCTTATTACCCTACCCTTTCAACATCCACACTGTACTGCTACTGCTCACAAAATTAAAGGGGGTAATTCTTCTAGGCTTGTTTATAACGCACCATATTTAGAAGTGGTACGTACTGTATGGGCAGGCATTCAAATACTGTGTTTTTTATCCCATAAATCCATGTGTGTTTAAAGAGGTTGTCCAAGTTATGAAAAAAAATATAGCACTGTAAATATGATGGTCAGCAATATATATCCAAGCTAAGAAAGTTTTAGGGGATCAAAATTCTATTTCCTCATTTCACTAGTTCTCTTCTGGCCCTTTGTTTACCTGCAATAGCAACAATCTCTGAGGTTTTCCTCATGAATATTTGTGAGCATAAAAAAAGACTGCTTTTCCCCCACTCAGTTCTGCAAATGTAGTGAATAAAATTACTGACCTGAGTAAAATGTCTTACTGCTGGTATACTCAGCATTATGCTGTATGTGTAGGACTACAAGCCCCAGCTGTACAATGAAACTGCTGATACACACACACAATCTTCCCCCTACCTGTTCTTGTGCAATGTTTTGCAGAACTCCTCTAGTCTGTCAGCTGTGTCTGCAGGATGAGGAAGGAAGATCCTGAGCATTGGTCTCTTCACTGCCTGCAGCTGCTCAGCAGCCTCCAGCCCTGAGTTTGTGCTGCTGATGATAAAAGGGATTAATCTTTCCTGAACAATCCAGTGGGAAGGAGACACAGGGCAGATGGCAGCAGACTGCAGTGCAGGGGTGTGTGGCCAGCATAGTGACGTCTTGTGCACAGACACAGACCTGCTCCTCAGGCTTGTGCACGAAACATCATCAGAGCAGAGAGAAGCTGACATCACAGGTCATGAGAAAGGGGCCACTGCAGATAAAGTAAGTGAATCATAAACCACTTACATTTGGTTAGTTAGAAACATACAGAACAAGAATACAAGAACAAAAAAAAAAATTCGGACAACCCCTTTAAACACTATCTGCCACTGATAAGGGCCAATTTTTGGCAGCTTTGAAATATGCAAATGCATAACACATGCAATGGCATGGTGTGTTTTTAAAAACGTTGCTTGTTAAAGGGTTTCTGTCACCAGTTTTTAGCATATTAAACAGGATGACATTTCAAATGTGTAAATGTCTCCTGATGCTAAATATGTAATTTACTTATTTGCCACTGGCCCCGTTTTTGCGTAATTTTAACTTCTATAATATGTAAATTAGAGATCTAGGAGCGGGGGGGGCACCGTTTGCCCACCTAGAAAAACGCCTTCTTTGCTTGATTGACAGGGCCAGGCAGCTCGCTCCATCTCCTGTCGGCCCTGTCCACGATCCAAATACCGCACCCGCACCGTGCGTTCTGTCATAGGAGCACAACAATGAAAATCCCAGTAGTGCTGGATCTGGCACATCACAGATGAAAACATGGAGCCTGGCAGGCTGCAATATTGTGTCGAGCATTTATGACCTGATCTGCGAAGAAGGCCCTTAATACACATGTGATCAAGTCCTTATTTGTTCATATAATCATGTTCTGCAGCAGTTGAAGTGTGTATTATGATGGTTTACAGCAGCTGAGGTGCATATTATGATGTTCTGCAGCAGCTGAGGTGTGTGTTAGGAGGTTCTCCAGCAGTCAAAGAAACATTAGTTGTGACTGGATAAAATCCTGTGGCCTGCATCACAGATGGCGGCGGGGGCATAAGAGTGAGGTAAGTGTTTTTTTGTTTACACTACTGGGAGCACCAAGGAGAGGGGAGCATTGCATATACAGAGCCTTGCGAAAGTATTTGGCCCCCTGGAACTTTTCAACCTTTTGCCACATTTCAGGCTTCTAACAAAAAGATATAACATTTTAAATTTTTGGTGAAGAATCAACAACAAGTGGGTCACAATTGTGAAGTGGAACAAAATTTATTGGATCATTTAAACTTTTTTTGTAATAATAAAACTGAAAAGTGGGACGTGCAAAATTATTCGGCCCCCTTGCATTAACCCTTTCAGGCATTAGGACGTAACTGTACGTCCAAATTGCAGGTGACTTACTGCATTTGGACGTACAGCCACGTCCAATCTTTTTACCGGAGCTGTGACACTATAAGGTGTTACAGCCCCGGAGTCTCTGCTCTCTCGGAGAGCAGAGACACCGGGGAAGCCAGCAAGGGACCAATCAGAGTGGTCCTTGCCGGCAAGCGTTCTGATTGGTTAGTCTCTGCAGACTAACCAATCGGAGCGCTTCAGCGCTAAAATGCCGATTTCAGGCTGCGATCTCCACTCTGGAGATCGCAGCCTGAAACCAGGTAAAATGTCCTCTGTGCCTATTGCCCCCAGTATTTTATTAGCCCCCATAATGCCCCCCAGATGACCCCATTGCCTCCTGCTGCCCCCTGCCTCCCGATCCTCTGTGGCTGCAATGATGGCAGCGGCTCAGGAACGGAAGCCGCTGCCATCAGCAGAGAGTGTGAGCTGTAATTACAGCTCACACTCTGCTGCTATGGCCGAAATCGGTGCTGGCACCGACTTCGGCTGTTCAACCCCATAGATGCCGCGGTCAGTAGCCACCCGCGGCATCCATGGGGTTAAGAAGGAGAGAGCTCCCTCTCTCTGCCATCGGGCCGCCGCCGCTGCAATGGCAACAGCCCGATGGTTACCATGGCAACCGAACTTCTTACAAAAGCGTCCTGGCTGGGTTGATCAAACCCTGAGGGTCTTATCAGCCTTAGTGTAACACTTATACAGGCTGTACAGTGCATTGCAATAGATGACTATTGCAATGCACTGTATAGCCATCAGGCCCACTGGATCTTCAAGATCCAAATGGGTCTTGATAAATAAAAAAAAGTGTGAAAAGAAAGTTAAAAAAAAGTGTAAAACAAAGTTAAAAAAAGTTTAAAAAAAAGTTTCAAGTAAAAAATAAAATAAAATAAAAAAATAGTAAAAAAAAGGGAAAAAAAGAAAAGTACACATATTAGGTATCGCCGCGTCCGTATCAGCCGGCTCTATAAAAGTGTCACATGATCCACCCCACCAGGTGAACGCAGGAAAAAAAAAAAAAACTATGCCAAAACAGCCATTTTTTGTCACCTTTCCTCACAAAAAGTGTAATAGCAGGCGATCAAAAAGGCGTATTCACCCCAAACCATTATCTCGTCCTGCAAAAAATGAGACCCTACCTAAGACAATCGCCCAAAAAATAAAATGAATATGGCTCTCAGAAAATGCTAACACACAAAAAAAGATTTTATACTGTTCAAAAATGCATCTAAAGTGTAAAACTTAACAAAAATAAAAATGATACACATATTGGTTATCACCACGTCCGTAACAACCTGTTCTATAAAAATATCACATTATATTCCCCCTCACATGAACGCTGTAAAAAATTTTCTTAAAAACAATGCCATTTTTTGTCACCTTGCCTCACAAAAAGTGTAATAGCAGGCGATCAAAAAGGCATATTTACCCCAAAATGGTACCAATCAAACCGTAATCTCGTCCCGCAAAAAATGAGACCCTACCTAAGACAATCGCCCAAAAAAAAAAAAAATGGCTCTCAAAAAATGGCAACACAAAAACAAGATTTAATTCTGTTCAAAAATGCATCTAATGTGTAAAACTTAACAAATATAAAAATAATAAATATATATTGGGCATCACCACGTCCGTAACAACCTGCTCTATAAAAATATCATATGATTTGCCCCTTCAGGTGAATGCTGTAAAAAAAATAATAAAGAAGACAATGTCAAAACAGCTATTTTTTTCACCTTGACTGACAAAAAGTGTAATACCAAGCGATCAAAAAGTCTTATGTACCCCAAAATGGTACCAATGAAAGCGTCACCTCATCCCGGAAAAAATAAACCCCCAAATACACAATAACTCAAAAAAATAAAAATCAATGGCACCCGCAAACCAATCCATCAAAATCTGTGCTGCAAAATCCATATGGCGCTCGTTCTGTTCTGAATCCTGCCATATATCCCCACAGCAGTTTATCACCACATATTGGATGTTTCCGTATTCAGGAGAAAATGGGGAACAAATTATGGGGTGTTTTTCTCCTGTTAGCCCTTGTGAAAATGAAAAATTTGGGGCTAAAGCAACATTTTATTGGAAGAAATGAAACTTTATTTTCACAGCCAAGTCTTTCCAAATTCCGTAAAACGCTTAGGGGGTCAAAGTGGTCAGTACCCCCCTTAATATATTCTTGCTTATATTGCTGCGATTACAGCTGAAAGTCGCTTGGGGTATGTCTCTATCAGTTTTGCACATCTAGAGACTGAAATTCTTGCCCATTCTTCCTTGCAAAACAGCTCGAGCTCTTTGAGGTTGGATGGAGAGCGTTTGTGAACAGCAGTTTTCAGCTCTTTCCACATATTCTCAATTGGATTCAGGTCTGGACTTTGACTTGGCCATTCTAAGACCTGGATACGTTTCTTTTTGAACCATTCCATTGTAGATTTTGCTTTATGTTTGGGATTATTGTCTTGTTGAAAGATAAATCTCCGTCCTAGCTTCAGGTCTTTTCCAGACTCCAACAGGTTTTCATCCAGAATGGTCCTGTATTTGGCTCCATCCATCTTCCCATCAATTTTAACCATCTTCCCTGTCCCTGCTGATGAAAAGCAGGCCCAAACCATGATGATGCCACCACCATGTTTGACAGTGGGAATGGAGTGTTCAGGGAGATGAGTTGTGTTGTTTTTACGGCAAACATATCGTTTTGCATTGTTTCCAAAAAGTTGGATTTTGGTTTCATCTGACCAGAGCATCTTCATACTGTTCTCCACAACAGTATCACGGACCTGCCTGGTGTGTTCCTTGGTCTTCATGATGCTCTCTGTGCTTTAAACAGAACCCTGAGACTATCACTGAGCAGGTGCATTTATACGGAGACTTGATTACACACAGGTGGATTCTATTTATCTTCATCAGTCATTTAGGACAACATTGGATCATTCAGAGATCCTCAATGAACTTCTGGAGTGAGTTTTCTGAACTGAGAGTAAATGGGCAGAATAATTTTTAATGCCCCACTTTTCAGTTTTATTATTACAAAAAAAGTTTAAATTATTCAATAAATTTCGTTCCACTTCACAATTGTGACCCACTTGTTGTTGATTCTTCACCAAAAATTTAAAATGTTATATCTTTTTGTTTGAAGCCTGAAATGTGGCAAAAGGTTGAAAAGTTCCAGGGGGCCGAATACTTTCGAAGGGCACTGTATAAGGCACTACAGAGGGGGGCACCAAGGAAGGGAAGGAATATATATATTTGGCACTAAAGAGGGGGGCATCATCTACTGGGGGCACCAAAGGGGAGCATTATATATACCTAACACTGCAGAGGGGACATTATCTACTGCTGGCACCAAGTGGGTGAGCATTATATATAACTTAGCACTACAGTGGGCATGGAGGGACATTATATACTAACACTACAGTACAGAGGGAGTATTATATTTATACCAGGCACTACAGGGGGCAGATATATATACTGGCATTATGGGTGGTGGGAGAATTTATACTGGAACTATGGGGGATTATAGATATAAATATATATTGGAACTACAAGGGGACTTTATAATACAGGGAACATGTCAGGGGAGTTATAACTGCAGGGGCTTTATAAATGCTGGGGGCACTATGGTTATATTATTACTACTGGGGTACTGTAGAGGCATCATTATTATTAGGCACAGTATGTAGTCATTGCTACTAATGGGGGCACTCTTGGGGAGTATTATCACTATTGGGAGCACTATTACTAATGAGGGCAGTCTGGGACCACTATTAATATGGGGGACAGAACTATTTGGCACTGTTGTTTCTGACAGTATAGTATTAGTCGGCATGGAGGAGCACAGCAGGCGCAGTATTGGGAGGAGCAGCAGGATAACACAGTGGTCTGTACACATTTGGGGGATGATCTAGGGCCTGTATAAATTTACAGACTGATTTGCAAAATCTGTAACTCTCCCCCATATATCATGTGCTGTATAGTAATACTGGTGTCTTCTTATGTGGCCGAGGGGGCTGCAATCCCCTGATCAAAGATGTCTGCCTTCTTTATTAGAAAGTAAAGTCACTTTAAATGGATTTTGGTGGTGGTGGGTGCAATTTGCCTGCTCTGCTTAGGGCACCAAAACACCTTGTCCTAGCCCTGACTACTACTATTATTACTCCTGCACAAACAAATCTATTCTACTGCACTGACAAATCTATTCTACTGCCTTGTCTGTTCCATGCTGTGCTGCTACTTCTGCTGCTACTTTAGATTCAGATAGAATCGACTCTTACGTTAATCACATTTTTGAATGATTCAACTAATCAAACATGAAACACATTTCAAAGAAACTTGCTCATCTCTAGTATATAGTCAGCAGGTAGATGGCATGTGGTTTAAAAAAGAAGATTAACTGGACAGAATCCAGTACACTATTAATAATAAATTGTGTAGTATAACTTCTGCTGCACTAGCACAAATTAAAATGGCTGCCAAGTTGCCTGATTCAGCCTGAATAAATTACTCAATGCTATACAATGCTATACCATACCTTCCAACCGTCCCGGATTCAGCAGGACAGTCCCGGATTGCAATGGATGTCCCGCTTTCCCGGTACGGTGGAGGTATGTCCCGGTTTCTGGCACCTGTCCCTGCGTCCATAGGACAGCTGACAGTCAGCCTTGGCTCCGCCCCCTACAGACTAGCGCAGACGATATCCTGCTGGTGATGCTGCTGCAAGGAAGAAGGTAAGTATATGGTTTTATTTTTTTTAACTTTCTGTGAGTGGCTCAATATGGGCATATTACTGGGGGCACAACATAAACTGGGGAGCACAATGTGGGCATATTACTGGGGGCACAACATAAACTGGGGAGCACAATGTGGGCATATTACAGTGGGGCACAATGTGGGCATATTTCTGGGGGCACAACATAAACTGGGGAGTACAATGTGGGCATATTACAGGGGGCACAATATGGGCATATCACTGGGGGCACAACATAAACTTGGGAGCACAATGTGGGCATATTACTAAGGGCACAACATAAACTTGGGAGCACAATGTGGGCATATTACTGTGGCACAACATTACTGGGGGGCACAATATGGGCATATTATAGGGGGGCACAATGTGGGCATATTACTGGGGCACAACTGGTCTTATTACTGTGGGCACATAACTGGGCATATTACTGGGGGCACATAACTGGGCATATTACTGGGGGGCACATAACAGGGCATATTACTGGGGGCACAGCTGGGCATATTACTGGGGGCACATAACTGGGGAATAATTACTATGTGGGGCAGTAAGGGGACTAAGTGGGATTAGGTGTAAAGTTATGTTTTGGGCGAAGTTAGAGGTGTGGCCTAGTGCCGAAAAAATTTGTTCGTTTAGAAAGTTGGGAGGTATGGATATGGCCTTTTACACAGTGGTGACCTGGACAGCTGGAGCAGGACAGGCTGCAACACCTCTGCAATCTGCTTGTCTGAATCTCCTGCAGGGCTGGGTCTGGTCCTCGGCGCCGCAGAATTTGTCCCTCTTTCTCCATTTCCAAGATTGGGAGGTACTGTATGCTATACTGACACACAATGACCCTATCAGCACTAGGATTAACCCTTTCAGCCCCGGAGGTTTTTTGTTTTTTTTCCATTTTCGTTTTGCGCTCCCTGCCTTCACACAGCCATATCATTTTTATTTTTTATTTAGCTGTATGAGGGCTTGTTTTTTGCGGGACAAGTTGTACTTGGGTCAGTATTGGGCCCTATTCTCTTCAATATATTTATCAATGATCTTGTAGAAGGCTTGCACAGTAAAACATCATTTTTTGCAGATGAAACTAAACTGTGTAAAGTAATTAACACAGGAGAGGACAGTACACTGCTATAGATGGATCTGGATAGACTGGAGGCTTGGGTAGAGAAGTGGCAGATGGGGTTTAACACTGACAAATGTAAGGTTATGCATATGGGAAGGAATAATGCAAGTCAACAGTACACACTAAATGGTAAAACATTGGGTAACTCTGACATGGAAAAGGACCTAGGAATTTTAGTAAACAGCAAACTAAGCTGCAGAAACCAGTGTCAGACAGCTGCTGCCAAGGCCAATAAGATAATGGGTTGCATCAAAAGGGGCATAGATGCCCGTGATGAGAACATAGTCCTGCCACTTTACAAATCACTAGTCAGACCACACATGGAGTACTGTGCACAGTTCTGGGCTCCTGTGAACAAGGCAGACATAGCAGAGCTGGAGAGGGTTCAGAGGAGGGCAACTAAAGTAATAACTGGAATGGATGGACTACAGTACCGAGAAAGATTATCAAAATTAGGGTTATTTACTTTAGAAAAAAGACGACTGAGGGTAGATCTAATAACCATGTATCAATATATCAAGGGTCAGTACAGAGATCTCTCCTATAATCTATTTATCCCCAGGACTGTGACTGTGACAAGGGGACATCCTCTGCATCTGGAGGAAAGAAGGTTTGTACTCAATTATAGAAGAGGATTTTTTATGGTAAGAGCAGTGAGACTATGAAACTCTCTGCCTGAGGAGGTGGTGATGGCAAGTTCACTAAAAGAGTTCAAGAGGGGCCTGGATGTATTTCTGGAGGGTAGCAATGTTACAGGTTATAGATACTAGAGATGGGTCGCTGATCCAGAGAGTTATTCTGATTGCCTGATTAGAGTTGGGAAGGAATTTTTCCCCCTAAAGTGGGGAAAATTGGCTTCTACCTCACAGGGTTTTTTTGCCTTCCTCTGGATCAACTTGTAGGATAACAGGCCGAACTGGATGGACAGATGTCTTTTTTCGGCCTTATAAACTATGTTACTATGTTACTACAACGCCACCATTTAATACTGCATATGATGTAGTGGCAAGCGGGAAAAAAATTCCAAATCGAGTGAAATTGCAAAAAAACGCAATTCCGCCACAGTTTTACGTTTTTTTTTTAATTTACGGCGTTCGATGTTCATTAAAACTGACCAGTTACTTTCATTCTACAGGTCAGTACGAATCCGGCATATCTAATATGTATAGTTTTTCTTGCGTTTTGTGATAAAATAATTATAAAGTTGGAAAACATTTTTTTGGTCATATTTTGACCCCTATAACTTTTTGGCATTTACGTGTACGGAGCTCTATGGGGGCTTATTTTTTGCGGGGTGATCTGAACTTTTTATTGATTCATTCTAGGGTGTGTATGACTTTTTGATCACTTTTTATTTAATTTTTTTAAGAAAAAAAGCGACAAAAAAAGTCGAATTGGCCATTTTGACACTTTTTTTCCGTTTTGCTGTTTTCTGTATGGGAAAGAAATTTTTATATTTTTATAATATCGGCATTTTCACACATGGCGATACCCATGATACGTATTTTTTACATTTTTTTAATACTTTTATTTTTATTTTGGGGAAAGGGGGATGATTTGAACTTTTACTTTTTTTTTTTAAATTTATTTAATTTTTTTTACACTTTTTTATTGTTCTCATAAGGAACTATAACAAGCAATCATTTGATTGCTTATATCATAAACTCCAATGCATTAGCATTTGATGATTTTACTGCTTTCCTATGGAGCCCTATTACACAGAAGGGCTCCATAGGAAAGTCTATGCAGCAGCCTCCAATCGTTCACTACGCTCCGGCTCCTCCGATCGCCACACGGGGGAGCTGGAGCAACACAGGAACCACGAGCTTCCAGTGTTTGCCGCGCTCGGGTGCCGTGGTCAGGATTGACCACGGCATCCGAGGGGTTAAATTTCCACGATCGGCATTACTGCAGGTCGCGGACATCAGCCGCGGGTGACTGCTGTATGAATCAGCAGTTCACCCGCGGTCATGACGCCTGCTCTGCTCAGGAGCGGGCGCCATCTTTAAAGACCCAACCAGCGCCGTACTAGTTGCCCTGGCTGTGTGCTTGGGATCATTGTGAACATTAAAGCATGGCCAAAGGGCCAAAAAGTGAACCAATACACAATGCACATCCAGATATAAAATAAATATAGCAAATTTTATTAGACAAACAACACAGAAGTTAAAAATTGTATACAATCAACATGTGCTGGTGCGGTATCACCAGCACACAGGCTAAAACCACAAAGGTCACAAAGTTAGACCAAACAAGTAAAGATCCAGGCTGCATGAAAAAAACATATAAATACAAAAACCAGGTATCAAAAACTGTGACCATAGAGAAAACGTATATATCCTTAAAAGATACACGATACCTAATCCCAATGTGTGAAGCAATGCAAGATGTCCTGGATCAGTGTGGCATGCCTGTGTGAATAGCGCGTAAACCCCATGAACCCTCACAGTGCTTGAGATCATTGTCATGCTGAAAGACCCAGCCAAGTTTCATCATCAATGCCCTTGCTGATGGAAGGAGGATTGCCCGTTCATTCTTTCATGTACAAGGATCAGTCGTCCTGGTCCCTTTGCAGAGAAACAGCCCCAAAGCATGATATTGCCACCCCTATGCTTCACAGTAGATATAGTGTTCTTTGGATGCAACTCAGCATTCACTCTCTTCCAAACACGACGAGTTGTGTTTCTACCAAACAGTTCTACTTTGGTTTCATCTGACCATGTGACATTCTACTAATACTGTTCTGGAACATCCAAATGCTCTCTAGCAAACTTCAGACAGGCCCGGATATGTACTGGCCTGAGCAGGAGGACATGTCTGGCACTGCAGGATCTGAGTCCCTGGCGGCATAGTGTGTTACTGACGGTAGCCTTTGTTACGTTAGTCCCAGCTTTTTCACTAGGTTCCCCCGTGTGGTTCTGGGATTTTTGCTCACAGTTCTTGTGATCATTTTGACCCCAAGGGTGAGATCTTGCGAGAAGCCCCTGATCGAGGGAGATTATCAGTGGTCTTGTATGTCCATTTTCTTCCATTTTCTAATTATTGCTCCCACAGTTGATTTCTTCACACCAAGCTGCTTGCCTATTGCAGATTCAGTCTTCCCAGCCTGGTGCAGGTCTACAATTTTGTTTCTGGTGTCCTTCGACAGCTCTTTGGTCTTCACCATAGTGGAGTTTGGAGTGTGACTGAGGTTGTGGACAGGTGTCTTTTATACTGATAACAAGTTCAAACAGGTGCCATTACTACAGGTAATGAGTGGAGTACAAAGGAGCCTCTTAAAGAAGAATGTACAGGTCTGTGAGAGCTAGAAATCTTGCTTGTTTGTAGGTGATCAAATACTTATTTTCCACCATAATTTGCAAATAAATTCTTTAAAAATCAGACAATGTGATTTTCTGGAATTGTTTTCTCATTTTGTCTCTCATAGTTGAGGTCTACCTATGATGTCAATTACAGGCCTCTCTCATCTTTTTAAGTGGGAGAACTTGTACAATTAGTGGCTGACTAAATATTTTTTTCCCCACTGTATATAGTGTGTACAGCAGTGTACTGATATTTGAAATACAAGGTGTAATTTATACCTAGCACCACACATGTCAGCACATTTCTGTATATAGTATATATCCATACATAGTGTATGTATTATACCCCATACATCACATATCAGTACACTGCTGTATATACTGTATATCTGTACCCACTTCATCTTTTATACCTAGTACCACACATCAGCACATCGCTGTATATACTATATATACCTACAGCATCTATTATACCTCTTACCATGTGACCATTAGCAATATGTGACCTTCTGTTATCCACTGCATTCTACCTTCTACCGAGTATTATAATACAGTGTGTGCACAATGTATTCAGGGTTCACATATAAGAGGCACTTTACATAAAGGGGGGTACATATAAGATGGACTATACATAAAGTGCACATGTAAGAGACAGAATATATAAAGGGTTCACATATAAGAGGCACTATAAAGGGCCCATGTAAGGGGCAGTATACATGAAAGGGGCACATATTGTATAAGAGGTGCTATACATAAAAGCAACACATATAAGAGTCACTATACATACAGGGGGCACATATAAGAGGTACTATACATACAGGATGCACACATAAGAGGTGCTATACATAAAAGGGGCACATATAAGTTGCACTATTTATAAGGGGCACCAAGCATGTGGCTAGATATGTGCGCGGTTGCAAACATGAAAACACAACCAACTGCCAACTTTTAACAATTTCATGCCTATTTACCTATACCACCTTTATATGGTAGGCAGAGTTAAATAGGTTAAGGATGGGCTACTACACAGGGTCCAGTGCTGCATGTTTTCCCCCTGACTAAAATTTGCCAGTCAGCCCCTGGTGGCAGTTGATGGATGGAACTAATCATGAGCACCCACCTCATGAAAAATAAAGAAAAATGCAAACAGCAAGGTTGTGCCATATAGATAGATTTTATTAAATAACTCAGTATCCATACTACATTCTTATTTGTTTACAGATCCAGGTGCTACTTTGAACTAAATGCCACAATCCCTTTATTATACAATAAGTGCAAGCCACAAAATGTTTAATATTCTGTAGTCACAACCACTTGAAATAGAAAATATCATTATGAAACTTTAATTGATAGATGTATTCCAATGACTTTTTCCAAATCATATTAAATACATGATAAATGTAAAAAGTTCAACTTTGAAGTACAAATACAAACACTTATGTGATCAGTTCAGACTCTGAATAAGCTATATTTGTCCTTAGGATATGAAGGGTTTAAATTCCAAATGCCATTACTGGTTCTTAAAGCACTTTCAATTTAGACAAGACGTTTCCTTTTCTGGTTAATAGCTGTTTCATACACTAATCACGTAACTGTTTTTGACGCCATACAAATTCTTTTGCTTTTAGAAAAGTTAATAAATCAGTTATGACTGGCATGAATCATAGTAATGTGAGACACTCCTTTGTATTTTTTTGTGTTTTTGACATATATCAATTCAGAGTATAAATTCAGATTTTAAGTTATTTAAAGATATAGATGATGTAAAACTGTAACAAATAAACTTTGCAATAGTTTATTTAAAAAAATCACAGGTATGTCATTTGTTTCTGTGTGTTGCAAGCAACAGGGATTTCCTTGCTGCCTTGTAACGGGAGGCCAGCGACGCGTTACCTCCATGCAGTGCCGCCGGATCTCTCCGTCCCCCTAGAGACGAGCAGTAGGGAATTGAAGTGCTGGTTTGTCAGCCAGCACTTCAGCAGTTAATTTTCTTTTGGGTTTCTAGCCATGTGGTGCTGATCATGCCACATGGCTACTTTGCATATTGTTTTGGAAGCTTGCTCCGCCTCAGGTCATGTGATGCTGGCCACATCACATGATCCTGGGTGGGCTATTTAAGATGGCAACTGCCTTTACAAGTTGCCTGTTATTGAAGTTACTTTCTTTGCAGTGCTGTGCGTTTTGACTTGTGACCTTACTGTGTATCCAGACCTTTTGCTTGTGACCTCGACCTTGATTCTGCTTATCCCTCGGCTCCTGACGTACGCTCCCGGTTTGACCTTGCTTAGCTGACTATTCGTATTGTGTTTGTTTGTTACTCGTTTGTCTTTGTTCCTTCCGTTCCCCATCCCTCACTTATACAGTGTAGGGATTGTCGTCCAGTTGTCCCCCTAGGACTCTTAGCCTAGGGTGAGGCAAGTAGGCAGGGACAGATTTGGGATAAGTCAGGGTGCACCTTATCCCAGTGTTTCTGTCCGTGACAGAATAACAGGCCGTAAAAAAAAAAAAAAAAATTTTATGGAGCAGTTGCGAGCACTGACTGACCATGTCCAAAATCTGGCACAAATGATCCAGGACTTGGCGGAAAGGCTCCAACAGCATGAGCAGCAGCTTACCACCCCTGCGGCTGTTGCTGGGGTTCCTAGTGCCACCTTGGAACCTCAGATCAAGCTCCCCGACCGGTTTTCCGGGGATCGTAAGGCTTTCCGCGCTTTTAAGGAAAGTTGTAAGCTTTATTTTGAGTTGCGCCCAAACTCCTCGGGGCCTGAACCGCAGCAGGTTAAAATTATCATCTCCCTGCTGCTGGGTGACCCGCAGGAGTGGGCTTTTTCCTTGCCCCGTGATTCTCCTTGTCTGCAGTCTGTGGAGGCCTTTTTTCGGGCTCTAGGACTCCTGTACGAGGAACCCGACCTTGCCGCGGTAGCAGAGACGCAGTTGAAAAACATGCGACAGGGTAACCGTCCAGTGGAGGATTATTGCGCCGAATTTAGGAAATGGTGTATTTCATCCAACTGGAATGATCCTGCATTGAAGAGCCAGTTTAGGGGGGGGCTCTCTGATCAGCTTAAGGATCTCCTGGTTGGTTACCCCACTCCAGAGTCACTAGAAGAGACCATGACGTTAGCCATTAGACTAGACAGACGTATTAGGGAGAGACGGACTGAACGCTTGACTCCCTTTACTGAGGTCAGTTCCCCGGATACTTCCTTCCAGACCACGTCTCCTGGTAAGACCCCGGAGGAACCCATGCAACTTGGAGTCACCTTGAGGGAGCAGAGGCGTAAACAGGGGGTCTGCTTCTACTGTGGTGACAAGGACCATTGGCGGCAGCAATGTCCCAAGCTTCCTCCTTCCAAGAGGCCCGCTGCAAGTGTTAAGGTACTTCCTACGGTGGTAAGGAGGAAAGTGTTGTTACCTTGTACTGTTTCTTTCGGTCAGTTCAGAAGTTCTGGATGGGCGTTCATTGACTCAGGGTCTGCATGCAATTTTATTGATTTTGAATTTGTTCAATCCCTGGGTATTTCTTTGATTCCCCTTAAGGAGACCATTCCTATTATAGCATTAGACTCCACCCCCCTTAACAGCGGTGGAGCTGAGTTTGGTACTCCTGAGGTGACTCTTAGTGTGGGTATTCACCATGTGGAAAACTGTTCCTTTTTAGTTTTGAAGAATTTGCCTGCCGACCTGGTGCTTGGGTTACCCTGGTTACAGAGTCATAACCCGACTATTAACTGGTCGACTGGTGAATTGGAGAGGTGGGGACCAGGTTGTAATAATTGTTGCAAATCTGTTCTTCAGTTAGGCCTTACCAGCAAATCCATAGGCCTACCTGAGTATATTGGGGATTTTGTTGATGTATTTACTATGTCTGAAACAGATTTTCTTCCTCCTCACCGCCAGTACGACTGCACGATTGAAATAATTCAGGGGTCCAAGTATCCTAAGGGTCGCATATTTAATCTCTCTGCGCCGGAGCGACAGGCTATGAGGGATTATCTCAAGGAGAGTCTGGCCAAGGGACATATCCGTCCTTCGGTCTCCCCCATGGGGGCAGGATTCTTTTTTGTGGGTAAAAAGGATGGTGGTCTAAGACCCTGTATTGATTATAGGGAACTCAATAAGATTACGGTGAAGAACAGGTACCCTTTGCCGCTCATTCCTGATTTACTTAATCAGGTTCAGGGGGCTTGTTGGTTCACCAAGTTGGACCTTAAGGGGGCTTACAACTTGATCAGGATCCGTGAAGGAGATGAGTGGAAAACCGCCTTTAACACCCCGGAGGGCCATTACGAGTATTTAGTAATGCCCTTTGGATTAAGTAATGCCCCTGCGGTCTTTCAAAACTTCGTTAACGATATCTTCAGACCCTTCATTGGCAGATTTATGGTTGTCTATATCGACGATATCCTCATCTTTTCTGTTGATTGGGAATCTCATGTAGGCCACGTCAGGCAGGTCCTTGAAGTGTTGCGCAAAAACAAATTGTTTGTTAAAAGTGAGAAGTGCTCCTTTGGGGTTCAGGAGGTGGCCTTTTTGGGGTACATTTTGACTCCCTGTGCGTTCAAGATGGACCCTACCAAGGTGCAGGCTATCCGTGATTGGGTGCGACCTTCTTCCCTGAAGGCGCTCCAACGATTCTTGGGATTTGCCAATTTTTATCGAAAATTCATTACAAATTTTTCGGTAATTATTAAGCCTGTCACCGATCTCACTCGTAAGGGAGCAGATGTGATAAACTGGTCTCCTACTGCTGTGAAGGCGTTTGAGGATCTTAAGGAGTGTTTTTCTACCGCTCCGGTTCTGATCCAGCCTGATCAGAACAAACCGTTTGTGGTCGAGGTTGACGCATCTGAGGACGGTGTGGGGGCTGTGTTGTCTCAGGGCTCCTCCGCTCTCACTAATCTCAGACCATGTGCCTTCTTCTCCCGCAAATTTTCACAAACAGAGCGGAATTATGATATAGGTAATAGGGAGTTACTGGCCATTAAATGGGCATTTGAGGAGTGGCGCCATTTTTTGGAGGGGGCGTTGCACCGTATTACGGTCCTTACGGACCATAAGAACCTGTTGTTTCTTGAATCTGCCAAAAGGTTAAATCCTAGACAGGCAAGGTGGGCCTTGTTTTTCACTCGATTTGATTTCTGTGTTACTTTCAGGCCCGGAAGCAAGAATACTAAAGCTGACGCCTTGTCTCGTAGCTTCCAGGCATTCCAACCACCTGAGGCTCCCCCTGAACCGATTCTACCAGCTGGCATTTGTGTGGCTGCCTCATCATCTGACTTAGCCGACGAAATCCTGGAGGGTCAACATCTCGCTCCAGACGGTACCCCCACTGACAAATTGTTTGTACCTGTTTCGTTGCGTCTTCGGTTATTGGGTGAGTGTCACAACTCTGTCTTGTGTGGACATCCCGGGATCAATGCTACCAGAGAAATAGTTGCCAGGAATTATTGGTGGCCTTCCTTGTCCAGGGATGTCCAAGCATTTGTGTCCGCCTGTAGCATTTGTGCCCGTTCTAAAACCCCCAGAACACGACCTATGGGCGTGTTGCATCCTCTGCCTATACCGGACAGACCGTGGTCCCATTTGTCCTTGGACTTTATCACGGATCTTCCATGTTCTGAAGGCAAAACTGTTATTTTGGTGGTGGTCGATCGTTTTAGTAAGATGTCTCATCTTATCCCGTTGTGTAAACTTCCGTCGGCCAAGGCTCTGGCTGCTATATTTATTGATCACGTTGTCCGACTACATGGTGCTCCAGATAATATTGTGTCAGACCGAGGGGTGCAATTTGTGTCTAGATTTTGGAAGGCCTTCTGTCAGAAGATAGGCACTTCCTTGTCTTTCTCGTCCGCCTTCCATCCCGAGAGTAACGGGCAAACCGAACGGGTTAACCAATCTGTTGAGCAATTCTTGAGGTGTTATGTGTCTGAGAACCAGCATCTGTGGGTCAAATTTTTGTCTCTGGCCGAATTTGCGTTGAATAACCGTGTGAACTCTTCCTCTGGTGTTTCTCCTTTTTTTTGCAATATGGGCTTTCATCCTCGTTTTGGCTCTTTCTCTCCATCGCATCCTACTGTACCTGAGATTAAGGAGGTGTTTCAGGAACTGTGCACAGTTTGGGCTAGGGTTCAGACGAACCTTGCAAAAGCCCAAGAAACTCAAAAAACCAAAGCAGATAGGAGACGTTCTCAAGGGGTTGAGTTCAGTGTTGGGGACAAGGTGTGGCTGTCCGCAAGGAATTTACGTATTAAGGTAGCCTCTCAGAAGTTTGCTCCTCGTTTTATAGGGCCGTATGAAATAATTAAAGTGATTAATCCGGTATCATTTAAGTTGCGCCTGCCTGAGTCTTTCCGAATTCATGATGTATTCCACAAGTCTCTGCTTAAGAGGTTCATTCCTCCGGTACTGCCTGAAGACCACCCTCCACCTCCCATTGAGGTGGATGGGCAGACTGAACATGAGATTTCGGATATTGTGGATGTCAGAAAGGTCCGAAACTCATTCCAATATTTGGTACACTGGAGGGGATTCGGACCAGAGGATAGAAGCTGGGTGCCGTTGACTAGAATTCATGCCGATGGGCTCATTAGAGCTTTCCATCGGTTGCATCCTGAGAAACCGGCTCCCCCTGGTAAGGGTCCGGTGGCCCCTCGTGAAGAGGGGGGTACTGTAACGGGAGGCCAGCGACGCGTTACCTCCATGCAGTGCCGCCGGATCTCTCCGTCCCCCTAGAGACGAGCAGTAGGGAATTGAAGTGCTGGTTTGTCAGCCAGCACTTCAGCAGTTAATTTTCTTTTGGGTTTCTAGCCATGTGGTGCTGATCACGCCACATGGCTACTTTGCATATTGTTTTGGAAGCATGCTCCGCCTCAGGTCATGTGATGCTGGCCACATCACATGATCCTGGGTGGGCTATTTAAGATGGCAACTGCCTTTACAAGTTGCCTGTTATTGAAGTTACTTTCTTTGCAGTGCTGTGCGTTTTGACTTGTGACCTTACTGTGTATCCAGACCTTTTGCTTGTGACCTCGACCTTGATTCTGCTTATCCCTCGGCTCCTGACGTACGCTCCCGGTTTGACCTTGCTTAGCTGACTATTCGTATTGTGTTTGTTTGTTACTCGTTTGTCTTTGTTCCTTCCGTTCCCCATCCCTCACTTATACAGTGTAGGGATTGTCGTCCAGTTGTCCCCCTAGGACTCTTAGCCTAGGGTGAGGCAAGTAGGCAGGGACAGATTTGGGATAAGTCAGGGTGCACCTTATCCCAGTGTTTCTGTCCGTGACATGCCTCTTCCTCACCTGTTTACTAATTCAGTTTGGGGCAATTGCTGTGCAAATTCCTTACATGTGTACCTGGGTTTGGTTATTACCTAGCAAGACCTGGTTAATTTAGGAAGCAGCTAGCTAATGATTGCATAGTTTTTAAAGGTCCGGGATAGATATGAGCACATTGATTTTACAAATTGGAATTGTTACAAATGTCATAAAAATTCTGCTGCCAACCTAATCTGAAGTTTTGCACTTTGCTTCTGATGAATCATGTAAAATGGACCCAGTGCCATTTTATTGTGAATATTGGTGGGGAAAAACAGTAGGGAGGATGGAGACGGAGGATCAGCATTTGTATACCTGTTTCATTCCACACATTGTATAGTATTATATCAAGACACCATTCATTATTATTGAGAGCGTTGTGCTGCAATAACAGCATTTAATTCCACACATTGTATTACCATTGTATTGTCAATACCAGTGTGCAGTGTATTTGTAGAAGGGGAGGTATGTTTAATTGTGCCTCTATAAATTACAGAAAAAAACACTTGCAATTTGTGCCAAACCTGTGACTTTTCATTTATAGGCCTCATAATAAAATGAAATAAAATGGGTGGCTGCAGTAGTGCAAACAGCAGTAGTAGTAGCAGCAGCAGACCACAATTGTCCCTGGCTTCCGATTAGTAACACATTATTATTGAGGAAAAAAAGGATAAGATTATGGACTGGATGGATCACTCCTCCTTTCAATCATTGCAGGATTATAGCGGTAACCTCTGAGTCTGAGACCGTGCCTTGGAACCAGGGGTCACAGCATCCCTCCACCTTCTCCCAGAAAGGTCTTTTACTTGCATCATCTCTGTCTTCACTGCCCCCTTATAATGGTGTACTTTTTGCTAAGAAGAGAAAACAAAAGCCAGGCTATGGAATATACTCAATATAGTCCCCCTGTTGAGTTTGTGTTTGAAGCATCAGCATAAGCATTTGGACTACCATGAGCAGGAGGTTTAGATGGAGGCAGGGAGCCTCATGCATAGCTGTGTTGTTGGTAATGGTGGTAGTAATAGTAGTGACAGTTGTAGCCACAGAGGTGGCAGTAGGGACAGTGGTAGTGACAGTGGCACACAGCGCAAATACAAAGCAGGGAATCAGAAGGAGGGCAAGAAGACCACAATGACATATCACAGTCTGATAAAGTGGCGGGGAGGGTGGGGAGCAATGATGATTGTGTGTTTGACAGGACCTAGGAGCCAGTTTTGGGTGCTGAAGAGGAGGAAGAGATATCAGAGGATAAGTGTGCTGGTCGCAGTGGCAATAAAGAGCTGAGGAAACAGACAGCCAAAACCTCCAAAAGAACTGTCAGGGCAAGATCTGCTCCTATCTGGTCAGCTCAAGAACTGGAGATGTCGCTGATACTGTGGGTGAAGGCTCAAAAAATGTGCCAGTCCTAGGCCAAACTCGGCTGATGCTAGCTCTGTGTGGGTATATCCTGTACGGTGTTTTTTCTCCACAAGGCCCGAATCAAAAAATTCAAACACAAACATAGGTACCAAGACTCTATTGCAGCACATGAAGTGTCATCACCAGAACTACCCAGCATTTTGAATCAGAACAAGTCGGTCTTCTTTGTGGCAGCCAGGCCACATTCTCAAGCATTACAGTGTAATTGTCATCAACAACATCTGCTTCTTCTCCTGCTCAGACTCCTTTTCCTCCACTTCATTGTGAGACATCCATAACGAAATGTGTAGCCATGGCAAAATTATTCATGATCCCCAATTAGCTTCTGTGCAATCTGGTCTTCCACCTGGCCCTGTTGCTAGTGGTGCATGTGATGCCATACCACTTAGCTGTGGTAAATGTGGCATAGTTCCATGCCTTCACCAAAATTACATTTTTCTCTAAAATTTAATTCTCTTTGCCATCAGTTGGACTTTTGGCCAGGTGTCCATAGTGGCACAGTTTCGCACCTTCACCAAAATGTTATTCTTCTCTTAAATTTAATTCTTCTCTCTGACTTGAGTCAGATTTTTGGACAGGTGGCAGACTGTCCATAATTACGCAGGTCCACACTTTAATCAAAATTTTATTCTTCTCTAAAATTATATATTTCTTTATGCCTTCAGTCGGATTTTTGGCCAGGTGTCCATAGTGGTGCAGTTCAGCGTCTTCAACAAAATTATTCTCTATGCCATCAGAAAGACTTTGTGCCAGGTGTCCAATTTTTCAAAATGTTTTAAATTGTCTCTTATGTGGCCTTTCCACAGCACATACCATGTTCTATAACCCTATGGAATCCTGGGGAGGCAGGTTGGAAAAACGGAACTGACCCAGTTTAATCTCGCTGTACAGACTTACCCAGCCTCCAGTGTCATTTCAGAAAGAGGTTTTAGAATAGCAGGTAGCGTTGTCACATTCAAACATACAAACTTTTTGGTGATGGTGGATATTTATTTCCAGTCCCACCATGCCACTGCTGCTGTCTCCCTGACTACCATCACATTCCATACTGTATGGATGCTGCCGCCACCACCACCTGAGCTCCTTCTCCCCCTACTGATACTACCATTACCCCTACAAAGCTGCCACCATTATTTTCAATTTGGTATCAATTCAAATTTTTTGACGGATTTTGTAGATGAGACACAAAATTATTTTCAAGACTAGCTTGTGCATGCAGTACAGCCGCAGAGTGTAAGCCTTGGATTTCTGCTGTGGATCTTGTAGTACATAAGTTTTAGATTTGCATATGCATGATTTCACATGAGCACATTTTTATATAGCATTTCATCCATTTTTTCTGTTCAAGGTACAGACCTAATTAGAGATGAGTGAATCGAAGTTAACAAAGTGGAATTTAATCCGAAGTTCAGGAAAATTTTTATTAGTACCGAATCCGAATTTCCTCACGATTCGTGGTAACAAATCACATTTTTTCCTAAAATAGCTACTGCATCTGTTAGGACAGGAAGCAAAGAACTGTGGGAAGGAGGAATCACCCACAATGCCTGCATGCAGCCAATCAGCAGCCAGCTAGCCCCTGTGATGTCACAGCCCTATAAATACCCTCAGCCATTTTGGATTCTGCCATTTTCTAGTGTGCTTAGTGGAGGGAGAGATGTCAGCTGGCGCTAGGGACAGTGCTAGGAAAGACTTTAAATCTTTTATTTGGCTGTATAGTAGTTCAGGGAAAGTATAGAGAGAAATTATTTCACACTATAGAAGGAGAACAGGGTCCAATAGAGGAGGGTACAGCCTGGATAATAGGAACAATCCTATTACACCTTACTGCACTGACTGAGGATCCAAATTGCCATTACACTGCTGCTTTCAGGTTTGCAATAGATGATACCTCTGTAATTCCAGCAAACCCTGCTTGATATTGGTGTGCAAATGCTGTGTGATACAGTCATTAACGGGTGTATTACTTGGAAATATTTGTACGTCTTATTAGCCCTTGTGCAATGCAGTTATATGTTTTAAAGCCTTTTTTTGGTTGTATTAGTGAAAAACATAATATTGCCGTTATTATAGCTGTTGTGCGGTGAAGTGACAAAATTACAACCTTTTTTGGTGTGCATTAGTGGAAAATAAAAGTATTATTTGCCGTTCTATGGTGCAGTTAGATGTTCTAACGCCTTTTTTGGGGTGTATTAGTGGAAAACTAAAAAAAAAGGATTATAAGCTGTTCAGAGGTGCAGTTATATGTTTTAAAGCCTTTTTGGGGTTGTATTAGTGGAACACAAAAAAAGGGCTTATTAGTTGTTGTGTGGTGAACTGACAAAAGTACAGTGGAAAAAGAAAAGTATTATTTGCTGTTCTGCGGCGCAGATATGTGCTCTAAACCCTTTTTTGGGGTGCCCTAGTTGAAAACAAAAAAATGGCTTATTAGCCAACGTGCGGTGAAGTGACAAAAGTACAGCCTTTTATTGGGTGTATTAGTGGAAAAAGAAAAGTATTATTTGCCATTCTGCCGTGCAGTTATATGTTCTAAATAGAGATGAGCGAGCACTAAAATGCTCGGGTGCTTGTTATTCGAGTTGAACTTTTCCCGATGCTCGGGTGCTCGTTTCGAGTAACGAACCCCATTGAAGTCAATGGGAGACTCGAGCATTTTTTGCAGGGGATCAAGGCTCTGCCTAGGGAAGGCTGGGTGAAAACCTGGAAGCCTCAGAAAATGATGGAAACACCACAGAAATGGACAGGAAACAGCAGGGGCAGCATGCATGGATGCCTCTGAGGCTGCTTAATCCCACCATTACCCCAAATTCTCCTGCAACAGCCTGGTGGTTACCCTCATGGCAATTGTACTCACCCAGACCAAGAAAGGCAAGGCACATGCCCATCACATGTTATGGAAGCACCCAACTAGGTGCAACGAAGGTCCATCACCACCTGCAGGTGACACCACTGCTCATGCTGGCATTGCTGTGCTATCCCCCGCCCCACGACGCAGGCATAAGCCTGACACAGCATGGTGACAGCGTAGTGACACCAACAAGTGACCAAGTTAGATTGAGGTAGCAGTCAAATGTCTGTAGGTGAGCCTCCCAAAAATTTGTTTTGGAGTGTCCGAAGTTGACCCTCCTAAAAAATTGTTTAGGAGTGTCTGTAGTTGACCCTTCTGTAAAATATTTTTTTTGTTTTTCCTGTTATTAGTTTATGTACAACCCATGGCTGGCATGGTGGGAATATATAGGTTTTGCGTCACAGACGGTCCACTGCACCGTTACATTTTCTTCATCATTGCCAATTACTTTTTCACCAACTGTTGTCTGGCAATGATAAAGGGGAAGGTGAATCCACTGCCGAAGAAAAGTGTCATAGTCCTACAATTCGCCACTTGTTCTCAATTGAAAAGGGGATGTTCTTGCCGTGGCCTTCCTCATAGTGGCTGCTTCTGTGGACGACAGAGGTGGTGTACCTACTGACAGCCTGACCGAACACGATGGCAGACGGGGAGACACTCCCTCATGTAAAATTGTTTTGGAGTGTCTGCGGTTGACCCTCCTGTAAAATAGTTTTATCATTTTTTTTGTTTTTCCTGTTATTAGTTTATGTACAACCCATGGCTGGCATGGTGGGAATTAGGGATGAGCGAACTTTTGAAAAGTTCGGTTCGCTTCGGCGAACTTTCTTGAATTTCGGATTCGTACGAACCGAACCTAAAACGAACCTTGCTATAATGGCTGAATAATTGCTTCTAGAATAATGGGAGTCAGATAGGGTGGAGTTTCGTTTACTTGCAGTTGCTATTACAATGAAAAAAGTGGAAAAAATCCAAGTGACTTCAACAATGGCGACGCAAAATATACGCATATTTGAGAATTTACACTAATGTGTACGCTAAAGCGAACATTCCCGCACAAATAACGAACATACAGTGTAACGTTGTCAAAGGTGCGCTACTTAACTGAATATGTACGCATTAGCGTACTCATACACTGCGTCTGCGAACATTCCTACTCAAGTAACGAACATACAGTGTAGCGTTGTCAATTGTACGCTACTTAACTGAATATGTACGCATTAGCGTACGCATACACTGCGTCTGCGAACATTTCTACTCAAGTAACGAACATACAGTGTAGCGTTGTCAATTGTACGCTACTTAACTGAATATGTACGCATTAGCGTACGCATACACTGCGTCTGCGAACATTTCTACTCAAGTAACGAACATACAGTGTAGCGTTGTCAATTATACGCTACTTAACTGAATATGTACGCATTAGCGTATGCATACACTGCGTCTGCGAACATTCCTACTCAAGTAACGAACATACAGTGTAGCGTTGTCAAAGGTACGCTACTTAACTGAATATGTACGCATTAGCGTCACGAACAGGATGAGTCTGAAGTGCCTGTACCGTTAAGGCCACAGCTCAACCATCCCTAAAACAGACTTTAAACTAATAGCCTTTTTATCTACAAGGCCAAAGAATTAGTCAGAAAACCTGACAGATGTCTACTGAAAAATGACTTTGACACAGTTGCTGCGGTGTAGACAGCGCAAAACGCTGCGCGCCGGCACCAGAAGAGTTAACAACGCCATTTTCTCACTAGTGGCGCAGCTTCTTCATGCTGAAGCAAAGAAACCGTCCCCTCAAGAGCGGGAAAACCATGGCACGGCCCACTGTAGCGCGGGAAAATCCAATCCAGCCTGCCAGGAACTTGCTGGGGGGAGCATAGAGAGCGAAGACTCCACCCCCTTAGCTCCTCCTTCATCTCCGGTGTATGCGAAGAAAGAGAGAGACAACAACATGGCGTCCCGTCAGCGCGGCCCTAGTTGGGGGGATATGGTCTGGGGCACCGACCCATATGAGCCTACACCTAGACCAGCGGAGGTTCGCCTGGACCAAGTTATCCGCAAGGCACAGCTGGTGCCGAACCCCGAAGTGCCTCATCTACCGGTGATAGCAGCTGGAGATCCTGCAAGCGAGGCCGCACACGTGGTCCCGAAGATGGACGCAACCAGCGGTGCACTCAGGAAGCCACCATACGTCCGGGCCAAAGTCCGAGTCGAGACGGCCGGGCCTGCGGAGGAAGTCCACAACCGAGTGGCCGGAGTCCCCACCTCGCCTAAGCCCCGACATAACGACCTCCGACAGAACCCCATCATTCCTGCTGCGGTAACTAAAAATGTTACTACCCTGTGGGACTATAAAAGGGTTGGAGAAGAGTGGGTGGTCGAGGTGCTGGAACATCCCCGACGTGATGACCTGACTCTCGAAAGGCGCACCGGGACTGTGCTTTGGTTTAGCGTGGACCACGGCGTGGGGTTCATCACAGACGAGGAGTCCACTGAGGAGCTCTACGTTAATCGTCGCTCCGTGAAGAGGCCGTACCTCCCTCCAGCACGACACAACCTCCATGCGGGCAACTTCGTAGAATTCACTCCTATGAAGAGCCTACAAGGCCCCTTTGCCACCGGGGTGAAGGTCATCACCAGACCACCGAGGCCGGAGGCACCTCAAGAGGAATGGGAAGATCACTCCGCGACCGCCACCCTTACTCACCGTCCACGAGAGGATGAAGCGGGAGACAGTCAGCCAGGAGCAAGACCTCTTCTCGGCGAGCCGGAGCAACTCATTCCAGAGGTTCCTCCACCACCAGCATTCCAGGTGGGTCAGATTACAGGCAGCAAATTTATTTTCAACCCCCTGGCCACCTACCACCTGATGCAGGAGGCACCAGCAGCCCAATCTGTTGCCCGGGGTAGGCCTCTGGCCGAGCCTCTGCAACCCGAGGTTCAGTCGCCAGTGGGCCCGGCAGGAGCATCCAGGCCTTACAGGGTCCGTTCCAAAATGCCTACCACAGTCACCAGTGTGACCACTGGGACCCTGCCCCGACCAGTGCCACATCTATCTTTAAGAGGACGCTGGGGAATGGCCCGGATATAGGAATATGGAATAGCCAGATAGTTAGCACCTTACTTGTCTCTACCTCAGATATATATGCTGCCTCTGAGGGCGTTTCACACTAACGGTTCATGGTAGCCAGGTGTCAGAGCCACAAGCAGTTTTCTCTTATTCCTTCAGGGTTATCCTCGCTGCTATAGATGTGTCTTATATGTGTCAGGAGAGAATAGTCTCTCACTGGAACTCTGGCAGGACAGGTAGATTCCTCCTCCTAGTTCACTATGTCCTGAGGCCTTGAGCACCGCCTCCAGGAAAAAAATAACTTGCAGCTACTGATAGACATCAAGGGTGACAAAGCGTAAAGAATTATCAGGCTTTGGTGCTTGGAAGGGATTACAGAATGAAGCCACCCTTCCGTTTGCGGGCTTATCATTTCACAATGGTGGGATTACAGAGTGAAGACACCCCCATGCTTTCTTTGGTATTCGTGGCCAGAATATTCAGAGTCAGTCAGAAATGGTTGCTTAGTGCAGTTTACATAGGTTGTTCGTCTGCTGAGAGGGGATAACAGAGATCGGACACCTTACTCACAAGGCAGGAACGTACCAGCATAGTAGCGCAATAGTCTATATGTGTATGTAATGTCATTTATATGTATCTGGTGGACCAGCAGGTGTCAGTAAATACTATGGCAGATTCAGATGTAGTTTTACCAGAATGGTACGGTCCTTAGTCCATTCTGACCCCCTCTGCTGGAGAGAAGTTAAGTTCTTCCAACTTCCTGCAGTGAGGAGGAAATGACAGTTTAGTCAGGGAGTTGTCCCCTGTACCCTGATTGGGGAGGACATGTGCAGGACAGCAGAGCACCTTCAGCTCTGCTGTACCCTAAAGACAGAGTAATATAGTCAGCAATAAGGCACACCAATACTCTCAAGGGAAGCCATACTTAAGAGGTAACCTCAGCTTAGAACAGGAAGCCTGAAACTTGAATTTCCAAGCATCTGCCAGCCAAGTATAAGCAATAAGCTGCACTTGCTGGACACCAAGCTGAAGGATGAACTGAGTTATTTGCATTCAAAGTTAAGTCAATAAAACTACGTTAGACCATTCCCAAAAGTCTGCGCATCATTCCCATCTGACGACAGTCAATTATTACTACTAGTAATTTTCTGCAGCCGGAGCCACCGCCTGGGGCCTGTTCATCTCACGAGGTAGGAACACCATGACAATCCCACCAAAGACTTAAGTGGCCTAAATACCCCTTGGCACTCCTACCCCTGGGACATAAAGGAAAATCACCTTAGAGGGCCCTGGAGGGGAAAGGGTCGCCCCCGTAGCAACCAAGGCATCC
>ONZH01031206.1:0-34328 GCA_900303285.1 Rhinella marina
AAGTTATTACATTGCAAAGTCTTGCGAGACTTCATGTAATAACTTAATGAATTAATTATTACTGTAAAAAACCTTGATAACGAACTCAAACTTAGAGTCGTGGTCCTTACGTATACAAATTTTTATAATTATAAAACTATCCACATGCTGGCTTGAAAGATGTAGAATATTTTTCATGGGACAAACCCTTTAATATTTTCAACGCTACTGTAAATATATTATATAATAATACAAATAATAAACACACAAAAGCATTAGTTGTGCCAGTAGTAGTACTATTAAGCAGTAGTATTACATACTTTGTTTTCCATTCACTCTTCATGCATATAATATATAATATGGCAAGGAACATTTTGTGACTGTTTTTATCATGATCACTGTTCTTAATTACATATATCTGTGTCTAATAATATATATATATGTAACCTTCCAAGACACTGTATACGGAATCGGTGGAAAAAGAAACCAAAAGACTGCAAGTTTATAGTTCCTTATTTTAACTCCCATATGAATTAATAATTCCTTCCAATACATACAATATCTGTCATGTACAGCAATTTCTTGTATTTGTTGTTTTGCCTTATAAAGTCCTGCACAGCAAATATCCTATCCATCATGTGACAACATACATATGAGGTATGTTTTACAAATGTCATAGATTGCTTTACACTTTACAATAATGCCACAACCAGTTTGACCTGCAATTTCTTCAAATATACATAGTTCTGTGACATGAGATGATAAAAATGGGGAAAATTAGATCATTGAACTCTGTAATGTATAAATATAATATGTATAGATAGAATGATGGATGATGGAACGTCTTATGTTTGCTGAGTCACTACTTTTTCCAGATTCTTATTCTCCCCTTATTATTACATAATGAAACTGTAGAGAGTATAGAAGTGCACATGTGATATGGCCACAAATATGGTAAATTAATGGACCATTTCATGAAGATTGCTGGATGGATTTGTATTAGGGATTAGGGATGAGTGAACTTTTGAAAAGTTCGGTTCGGTTCGGCGAACTTTCGTGAAGTTCAGATTCGTACGAACCAAACCTAAAACGAACCTTGCTATAACAGCTGAATAATTGCAGCTACAATAGTGGGAGTCTGATAGGGTATAGTTTCGTTTAGTTGCAGTTGCTATTACAATGAAAAAAGTGGAAAAAATCAAAGTGCAAAAATAGTCGTCGACAACATTTGACAGCATTGAAGATGTCCGCTGGAGCAGTCCATGTCATGCCAGAGCACCAAAAACACACAGTAGATCGTGGAAATAGCCCAAAAATAGGCTGCGTTGAAGTCGATGCGGTCTCAGTGACATCACAGGTCAGAAGACAGACAGGCGTACCATTTAATTAGACCTTGTGCACCCCAGAACAGATACACATTAGCCAAGGTGTAAGTGATTACACAGGACATAGGACGCAAAGTGCAAGTTGGCAACACCGGCAGCATTGCCTTGGACCCAGTAGGGTGGAAAACAGACATCTGGCAGTGGAACCAGCAGCAGTAATAGTACTGTATTGGACCCAGTATGGTTGAGAACAGACAATTGACGGAGGAGGAGGAGGCAGCAGCACTTGATTGCACCCAGGCCAGTACGGTTGAGAACAGACAATTGACGGAGGAGGAGGCGGCAGCACTTGATTGCACCCAGGCCAGTATGGTTGAGAACAGACAATTGACGGAGGAGTAGGCAGCAGCACTTGATTGCACCCAGGCCAGTATGGTTGAGAACAGACAATTGACGGAGGAGTTGGAGGCAGCACTTGATAGCACCCAGGCCAGTATGGTTGAGAACAGACAATTGACGGAGGAGGAGGAGGCAGCACTTTGATAGCACCCAGGCCAGTATGGTTGAGAACAGACAATTGACGGAGGAGGAGGAGGCAGCAGCACTTGATAGCACCCAGGCCAGTATGGTTGAGAACAGACAATTGACAAAGGAGGAGGCGGCAGCACTTGATAGCACCCAGGCCAGTATGGTTGAGAAGAGACAATTGACGAAGGAGTAGGCGGCAGCACTTGATAGCACCCAGGCTAGTATGGTTGAGAACAGACAATTGACAGAGGAGGAGACAGCAGCACTTGATAGCACCCAGACCAGTATGGTTGAGAACAGACAATTGACGGAGGAGGCAGCACTTGATAGCACCCAGGCCAGTATGGTTCAGAACAGATAATTGAAGGAGGAGGAGGAGGCAGCACTTGATAGCACCCAGGCCAGTATGGTTGAGAACAGACAATTGACGGAGGAGGAGGCGGCAGCACTTGATTGCACCAAGGCCAGTATGGTTGAGAACAGACAATTGACGGAGGAGTAGGCAGCAGCACTTGATTGCACCCAGGCCAGTATGGTTGAGAACAGACAATTGACGGAGGAGTTGGAGGCAGCACTTGATAGCACCCAGGCCAGTATGGTTGAGAACAGACAATTGACGGAGGAGTTGGAGGCAGCACTTGATAGCACCCAGGCCAGTATGGTTGAGAACAGACAATTGACGGAGGAGGAGGAGGCAGCACTTTGATAGCACCCAGTCCAGTATGGCTGAGAACAGACAATTGACGGAGGAGTTGGAGGCAGCACTTGATAGCACCCAGGCCAGTATGGTTGAGAACAGACAATTGACGGAGGAGTTGGAGGCAGCACTTGATAGCACCCAGGCCAGTATGGTTGAGAACAGACAATTGACGGAGGAGGAGGAGGCAGCACTTTGATAGCACCCAGGCCAGTATGGTTGAGAACAGATAATTGACGGAGGAGGGGGAGGCAGCAGCACTTGATAGCACCCAGGCCAGTATGGTTGAGAACAGACAATTGACAGAGGAGGAGGCGGCAGCACTTGATAGCACCCAGGCCAGTATGGTTGAGAAGAGACAATTGACGAAGGAGTAGGCGGCAGCACTTGATAGCACCCAGGCTAGTATGGTTGAGAACAGACAATTGACAGAGGAGGAGACAGCAGCACTTGATAGCACCCAGACCAGTATGGTTGAGAACAGACAATTGACGGAGGAGGAGGAGGCAGCACTTGATAGCACCCAGGCCCGTATGGTTCAGAACAGACAATTGACGGAGGAGGAGGCGGCAGCACTTGATTGCACCCAGGCCAGTATGGTTGAGAACAGACAATTGACGGAGGAGTAGGCAGCAGCACTTGATTGCACCCAGGCCAGTATGGTTGAGAACAGACAATTGACGGAGGAGTTGGAGGCAGCACTTGATAGCACCCAGGCCAGTATGGTTGAGAACAGACAATTGACGGAGGAGGAGGCAGCACTTGATAGCACCCAGGCCAGTATGGTTGAGAAGAGACAAGTTGAGGAGGCAGCTTCAGCAGCTCTTGATTGCACCCAGTATGTTTCCAAATAGACAATTGATGGTGGGGGCATTAGTAGGAACAGTATTCTTTTGGACCCAGAAGGGCCTAGTACAGAAAACTGAAGTTGGAAGCTAAGAATATGCACGCTTGTAAAAATCAGTTTTTATACATGACAATATGTTGATGTAGTTCAGCACAGGACAGTCAACGTTAAAAAAAAACCTCTAACTTTACAGCTAGTCTAGTAGGATACGGATACGGTTAAATAGACAGACAACCTCACCCACAGAATCCATGAGGTGAAGAAAGGACATTTAAAAAGGCACAGATTCAAGAAGGCTTTACGCCAGTTCCATTATCCAAAAATACGTGTCCAATTTTCATGAAATGGACACCTCACTGGCACTCGCTTTACAAATTGACGCAACTACTCTGGTGTCAAACCTGTTGAATCTGGGCCTATGACTGTTGGCGAGACATATATATATATATATATATATATATATATATATATATATATATATATATCTTTGTTACACCAGTTTGATGTCCTAACCGAGTGCAGAGCCCAACCCAATGGATGTATGCTTTTGTGTTTTTTTAGTGCTGTCACCAGCTGGCTTAAAGGGAACCTATCATCTCTGAACCCCTCCTGAACTAGCGTAAGCGTTGCATAGTGTAAGTGATGCTGAATCCGAATATGTAAGCTTTATCTTTATACTCACTTCCATTCTGACGCTGTGCTCCCACAAACCTGCAGTAAAATGCACTCAGTGGACTCTTCTTTGAGTCCTCTCCATTATGTGAGTGAGCACCGGAGTCCACTGAGTGCATTTTACTGGAGGTTTGTGGGAGCACAGCGTCGGAATGGAAGTGAGTATGAAGATAAAACTTACATATTCTGATTCAGCATCACTTACACTATACAACACTTACTCTAGTTCAGGGGGTGTTTCGGAGATGACAGGTTCCCTTTAAAGGATAAGTCCGGGCAATTTATAAGTTTCTGGTTCAAGTAAGGGCACAGAAAGTTATTAATTGCCTGGACTTATGTTTTAAAGTGGGTAGGGGAAAAACCCCTGATGGGGTATGGGAGTGACCTTCCCGCCCTCTCTTTGGTCACTCCCAAAAAACCTCACCCTATGGGTTCCTTCACATGTGGCTGCGGGTCTGCTGAGTAAAATCCACAGGCATATTTATACCATTCGCCAAACGGCGTTCAGTACTATGGTGCCGTCCGGACATACACAGTTCTGCGCTGAACTGGGTATTTGTGTCCAGCCCCATAGTACTGAAGGTGGCATAAAATCAGCCAACGATGCGCTGTGGATTTTAGGCACCAGAGAACCCCAAAAAAGCATCCCATTGTAAAGGCACCCGTAAATAAGGCAAGTTAACCTGCCTTTCAGCAACTGTTTGTTGCTGTAACTAACTGTGGAGGTTTTTTATATCACAGTTGAAGGACAGCAGCCTCCGTGATATATACCCCATAGACAGCCTTATTCCACGCATGACTGCATGAGAGGCGTGAAATCATTCGCACAGAGAAGAACCCCATCGGGATTTGCAGTGCGAGATTTTACTACTCTCATGATATCAACAAAATACCTCAAGAACAGTTAGTACCCGCTCATAAAACGGTGAGTAGTGCTCCTTGGCCATGGTGCCAGGGATAGAACCCCACGGCTATAGTTCACAAAAGGTGAAATCCCCACTTTGTGAAGCATAGTCGTGGGGATTATTTTAGGGATGGTACTGTTTTTGGGGTATGGGTTGGACGGTGCACCGGTGTGAGGCATTAAGCTGGTGTGGAGATGTTAAATGGCCAACACACCATGGGCATTAAATTTGGAGATGGGGTTCTGTTTATTCAAATGTATCCGAATTAAGTAGGGAATTTTTAAAGTGATTTTGTTTAATTTGAGGTCTAAGGGGGGAGCATTACTTAATAAGTTAAATTACGGATTTTTACATTGGGCACATATTTGGGATAATATAAGGTCAGTTTCTTGGACACACGGATTGCCATGCAAGACGGGTGACTGATGACTTAGTCATTCACATCAGGCAGGGGGGTGGTATAATCCGATGTAATCCAGGCACGATTCATCTTTAGAAAAGTCAGCATCTCAACACTGTGGCAAGAGAGCCTCGTTCTTTGAGGTGTTACGATGTTACCCGCCACACTGAACACCCTCTCTGACGCAACACTACTGGCTGGGCAGGACAGCAGAGCCAAAGAAAACTCTGCCAGTTGAGGCCAAATGTCCAGTTTCTCTGCCCAGTACTGCATGGGGTCGGTGACACTTTGGGGCAGGGTACAATCCAGGCAGTGACCTGGTGGGTGAGCTCATGCTGGTCCACGCCATGAGTCCGGTGTTGTGTCCCCTCTTCGGCACCTGGCTGCATGAAATCGTTCATCAGCGATTGGAGGCTGTAGCGACTTCTCACGCCTCCACTAGTGGTGGTGGTAGTGGAGCGCGCTGGTTCCCCCCGAGAGGATGTTGTCTGGGAACCTGGCTGGTCTCACTGGTAAGTTGAGACCAACTGACTGGTGAGTAGGTCCCGGTAGTACACCAGTTTTGCCTCCCTCTCTGATGGAAAAAATTCTGCCATTTTGTGTCGGAAGCGAGGGTCCACCAGGGTGGCCAGCCAGTATTGGTCCCTCTGGCGGATGTCCACAATCCGGCTGTCATTCCCGAGACACTCCCGCAGGCACCTTGCCATCTGCACTAAGGACAATGAGCACCTCTCCTCTCCACTGTCCTCGGTATAGTTCCAGGGTCTGCTGGGGTCTTCCTCCTCTTCCTCTACCACCTCATCCTCCATCTCCTCCTGTGATTGAGAGGCAGAGAAGCCAGGTGACGGTGTGTGGAATGGCTGGGCATAGACATCTTCCTCCTCCTCACCCTCCATCTGCACTTCATCCATCTCTGGGCTCAAGGCGATGTTCAGCCTTGGAGTGGTGGCCTGGGAATCCTCGCTGATGATGGTTTTCAGCGCACGTTCCAGAACATGGACGAGTGGGATGATGTCGTTGATCCCATAGTCATGCCTGCTCACAAACAGAGTCGCGTCCTCAAAAGGGATCAACAATTGTCAGACTTAACGTATCATCTGCCAGTGTGTGACTTGGAAGTCGCAGTGTGGCGTGAAGCTGCCTGATTGGCCCATGAGGTAGTCTGTAACGGCTGACCTTTGCTCGTACAGGCGGTCCAGCATATGGAGGGCAGAATTCCAGCGTGTTGGCACGTCGCAGATTAGCCGATGTTGGGGCAGACTGCGCTGTCTCTGGATCCTGAGCAGGGTGTTCCTTGCAGTGTAGGAGTGGCTGAAGTGTTTGCACACTCTGCGTGACATCCTCATAAGGTCTTGTAGTGCAGGAAATGTTTGAAGAAACCTGTGCACTATGAGGTTTATCACATGTGCCATACAAGGTGTATGACTCAGCCCTCTCTGCTGCACTGCAGAGACAATGTTCCTCCCATTGTCTGCTACCACACTTCCCACCGTTAGTTGACATGGGGTCAGCCATTGATCTATCTCCTCCCTGATGGTCCGGAGGAGCTCCTGCCCACTGTGGCTCCGTTCACCCAGGCTCACCAAATGGAGGACAGCCTGAGAGCGCCGGGCCTGACATCGGTGGTAAGACACCGGGGCAGGTTGGACTGCAGTCAAAGCGGCGGATGGTTGCAAGGTGGTGGAGGCAGAACTTGTGCTTCCCGCTGCTGGCCCCCTAAAGCACCGTGGAGGTGACAGTGGCAAGAATGGGCCAACTTCCTGATGGTCTTCTGGGAGGATGTTGACCCAGTGGGCAGTAACAGACATGTACTGCACTTGCCCATAATTTGAGGACCAGACATCAGCACTCAGGTGCACGGTCTTGGACACCGAGAGTACCAATGAGACGCCCACCTTTTTCTGCACATAACTGTGCAGTGATGGGACAGCTTTGCCAGAGATGTAGTGGTGGCTGGGGACTCGCCATCTGGGGTGCGCACACGCCATGAAATCCCTGAAAGGCTGGGAGTCCACAAGGTTGAAGGGCAGGGACTGAAGCACCAGCAGCTTAACCAGGTGTTGGCTGCTTGAATACACCTGATGTCTGCCCATGGACTCAGTCACGGATTGCTGCCTCATTAGCGGTGTACATGGCAGTGACACTGTGCTGGTGCTGGCACCTGATGCTGACGAGCCCTGAGTTCCACTGAGAGGATGCTGCATGATGGGATCTGCAGTGTATGGTGCATCCTGACAGGAGGTGGTATTGGGGTCACGGTTCTTCCAGGCCTGTTGGTGTTGCCTTTCCATATGCTTTTGCATCGATGTAGTCCCAAGATTATCACCCCTACCACGACTGACCCTCTCATTGCACAGCAGGCACAAAGCGATGTGCTTATCTTTCCCCAGGCGGAAGAACTGCCAGACGACAGAGACGACAGAGGACCGTGGTTTTCTGACAGCCACGGGGGGTCTTGCTGGCTGTTGACTGCCACTGCTGCCTGAGGGTGCCCTCTCAGGACCAAGGCTTTGAGAGGGTGATCTCTGCCTGGCAGCTTGTATTCTACCCCTTACCTCTTCTGCCTCGGTTCCTTGCAACAGTGGGATGTTGCTGCGTCGGTGGCACCTCTATTTCCTCCCCTGATGATGAGGATTATGCTGCTTGAGGGCCCCACGTCCAATCAGCGACATCGTCATCAAACTCTGCACCACTGCTACTTTCCTCCGGTGGCTGGGACAGGATATCAGGTGTGGCACTGGATGCCCCTCCCTGGCTCTGTTGACTGCTTACAGCCAACACCTCCTCTGGAGTCTCACTATGTTCCACCCGCTGACTTTGGTGGACTTCCTCCTCCTCCTCCTCATCACTAAAAAGTGGTAGAGACTCCAAGGGCAGATCAAGGTTTCTCAAGAGTTCCCTGGCAGAAGGTGCCCCAAAGGTGAGTGGCATTCTAATAGCAGGGGACGGGGCAGAGGACTCTCGCTGACCGTCCCATGTAAGGGTGGTGTCGGATGATCCAGCCGATGCTTGACTCCTCGTTTGGGAGCTTTGGGCGGTTGAACTGGAGGATTGGGTAAGCCAATCTAGAACTGCTGGCTGTGTGGTTCTTACATTACCAGTGCGCGTCAGGTAGCTGCACCCTGCTGCCACGCCTGTTACCCCGGCTGCCACCGGGCCTGGTGCTGCCACTTCTCCTACCCTCACCACCTGCTGTTGCACTCCTTGCCTAGGAAGTGCTGGAAGTAGGACGCTTGGACATATTTTTATTTGGGTGGGGGGAAATGAAATGATGTATTTTTTTTATACTTTTTTAAACTTTATTTATTTTTTTATAACTTTTTTTAACTTTTTTTTTTTAACTTTTTTTTAACTTTGTTTGTTGCGGCTAAACGGGGTTGACGGCACCCAGCAGAGCAGCAACGTGTAGCGTGTACTATCTGTCACGGGATAGGAATGCTACCTGTCCTGACTCTTTTCTCACTTTTCTCTCCCTATTTCTTTTTTTATCTCCCTATCTCTCCCTAGATCTCACAATTATTTTTTTAAATGCCTATCTCTCCCTATCTCTACCTATCTCTTGATTTCTCAGCCTCTTTCCCTATCTATCACCTTATCTTATATATCTAGCTTTCTCTTCCTCTCTCCTGCTTCTCTCACTAACCCTTTCTCTATCTCTCTCTGTATCTATCTACTTGTTTGGCTATCTATCTATCTATCTATCTATCTATCTATCTATCTCTTTATCTCTTTTCTCTCTCTATCTAATACTAAGCTCCTCTCTCTCTGATGTCTGGCGAAGCACTGACAAGATGTCTGCGCGCTCAGGCACCTCAGGGACTGTGGGGTGACGTCACACATCTTGTTTTTCAAAGAAAACCAGGATACAAGGGATTATAGGAGTAATAATCCCTTGTATCCTGGTCTATTCTGTGAAAAAAGTACAGTTTTGCGTCACCGTTTTTTTTTTAACCAGATTCGTTACAAACTTTTTCAAAGTTCGGTGACAAACCGAACTTTTGGCAAAGTTCGTAACGAATCTGGTTCGTTGCGGTTTGGTTCGCTCATCCCCAGGCCAGTATTGTTGAAAAGAGACAAGTTGAGGAGGAGGAGGAGGCAGTACTTGATTGCACCCAGGCCAGTATTGTTGAGAAGAGACAAGTTGAGGAGGAGGCAGCACTTGATTGCACCCAGGCCAGTATTGTTGAGAAGAGACAAGTTGAGGAGGAGGAGGAGGCAGCACTTGATTGCACCCAGACCAGTATTGTTGAGAAGAGACAAGTTGAGGAGGAGGAGGAGGCAGCACTTGATTGCACCCAGGCCAGTATTGTTGAGAAGAGACAAGTTGAGGAGGCAGCTTCAGCAGCTCTTGATTGCACCCAGGCCAGTATGGTTGAGAACAGACAATTTACGGAGGTGGAGGCAGCAGCACTTGATTGCACCCAGGCCAGTATGGTTGAGAACAGACAACTGACGGAGGAGGAGGAGGCAGCACTTGATTGCACCCAGGCCAGTATTGTTGAGAAGAGACAAGTTGAGGAGGAGGAGGAGGCAGCACTTGATTGCACCCAGACCAGTATTGTTGAGAAGAGACAAGTTGAGGAGGAGGAGGAGGCAGCACTTGATTGCACCCAGGCCAGTATTGTTGAGAAGAGACAAGTTGAGGAGGCAGCTTCAGCAGCTCTTGATTGCACCCAGGCCAGTATGGTTGAGAACAGACAATTGACGGAGGAGAAGGCAGCAGCACTTGATTGCACCCAGACCAGTATTGTTGAGAAGAGACAAGTTGAGGAGGAGGAGGCAGCACTTGATTGCACCCAGGCCAGTATTGTTGAGAAGAGACAAGTTGAGGAGGCAGCTTCAGCAGCTCTTGATTGCACCCAGGCCAGTATGGTTGAGAACAGACAATTGATGGAGGTGGAGGCAGCAGCACTTGATTGCACCCAGGCCAGTATGGTTGAGAACAGACAACTGACGGAGGAGGAGGAGGCAGCAGCACTTGATTGCACCCAGGCCAGTATTGTTGAGAAGAGACAAGTTGAGGAGGCAGCTTCAGCAGCTCTTGATTGCACCCAGGCCAGTATTGTTGAGAACAGACAATTGACGGAGGAGGAGGCAGCAGCACTTGATTGCACCCAGGCCAGTATGGTTGAGAACAGACAATTGACGGAGGAGGAGGAGGCAGCACTTGACTGCACCCAGGCCAGTATTGTTGAGAAGAGACAAGTTGACCAGCAGTTACCTACTGGGTCCAAGGCAATGCTGCCGGTGTTGCCAACTTGTACTTTGTGTCCTATGCCCCGTGTAATCACTTACACCTTGGCTAATGTGTACCTGTTCTGGGGTGCACAAGGTCTAATTAAATGGTACGCCTGTCTGTCTTCTGACCTATGATGTCACTGAGACCGCATCGACTTCAACGCAGCCTATTCTTGGGCTGCTGCCACGATCTACCGTGTGTTTTTGGTGCTCTGGCATGACATGGACTGCTCCAGCGGACCTCTTCAAAGCTGTCAAATGTTGTCGACCTGGCTGAGGTTTCACTATTTTTGCACTTTGATTTTTTCCACTTTTTTCATTGTAATAGCAACTGCAACTAAACGGAACTATACCCTATCAGACTCCCACTATTGTAGCTGCAATTATTCAGCCGTTATAGCAAGGTTCATTTTAGGTTCGGTTCGTACGAATCCGAACTTCACGAAAGTTCGCCGTTTCGAACCGTTCCGAACTTTTCAAAAGTTCGCTCATCCCTAATTTGTATGTTTGATAACCTGTTGAATAGAGATGAGCGAAAACCTGACCTAATATCCATTTCAAGTCTAATTCAATCAAATCAGCCTTCAGATTTGATTTGTTCTGTGTAAATTTGGTTCAAATCAAAACTGATCCAATTGCCTTTAAAGGCCTTATGTGACACTATGATGCATTGTAGGATTAATATTATTAAAGATTTATGAAAGCTGTGATAAATACTGGTAATTAACAAATTAATGTAAGAAACTGAATTATATAGCTGCAGCAACAACATTCATTGACACTAATCCAATATCTATCTAATACACTGCCTCATCCAATATCTATCATCACTGCCTCATACCTATATTCCCTAGTGATTGGCTGTGCTAGAGCGCGGGCTACCTACAAAGGATTGTGGAGAAGTTGGGTGAGCTGCAGCTCAAGGTCATGTGTTCATTCTTTTTAGTCTTCTTATCAGTAAAATGGTGCTTGCCATTTTGAGTAATTCTTGCGGAATGAATCCCAAAAGTTTCAGGTTCATGAAAGTTTTGATAAATTCTTAACTTGATTAGTGCAGAATCAATTTGCTCATCTCTACTGTTATAGCAACTACTTACAGTATACAGAAGCACACATGTTTACATAAACATTGTTCTAATTATATCTATCCTCTTCCATGGCTATTAATAACCCAATGAGGTAAAACTGGATTATTAAGATTTAGAAGTCCTCTGCAATATCTTTAATATTTTGTATTATGAGGGGCATTCTATGGAATAAGGACAGTCATAATGATTATTTGCAAAAAAACAAACAAAAAACAAAGAGATAATACTGCAGTCACCTAAAAATATTCTACAAACACAATACTTTTAGAAAATGAGGTAATATTGGATTTAAGACTGTTTCTCCCTCAAGACAGTGTGGACTGGAAAAAAGGAAAATACTCATGCTTGTCATCAAAGAAGAAATTCTATTAATCATCATCTGGTAGGTCAGTAGTTTACTTGGAGTATCACAACGTATTTTAAGGTCAAACTGCCTGTGCCAAATGAATGGGTCACTCCAGCCCTGGAAAGTTTCTACAGTGCCTTGCGAAAGTATTCGGCCCCCTGGAACTTTTCAACCTTTTGCCACATTTAAGGCTTCAAACAAAAATATATAATTATTGAAATTTTTTGTGAAGAATCAACAACAAGTGGGTCACAATTGTGAAGTGGAAAGAAATTTATTGGATCATTTAAACTTTTTTGGTAATAATAAAACTGAAAAGTGGGGCGTGCAAAATTATTCGGCCCCCTTGCATTAATACTTTGTTGCACCACCTTTTGCTGCGATTACAGCTGCAAGTCGCTTGGGGTATGTCTCTATCAGTTTTGCACATCTAGAGACTGAAATTCTTGCCCATTCTTCCTTGCAAAACAGCTCGAGCTGTTTGAGGTTGGATGAAGAGCGTTTGTGAACAGCAGTTTATAGCTCTTTCCACATATTCTCAATCGGATTCAGGTCTGAACTTTGACTTGGCCATTCTAAAACCTGGATACATTTATTTTTGAACCATTCCATTGTAGATTTTGCTTTATGTTTGGGATCATTGTCTTGCTGGAAGATAAATCTCCGTCCTAGTCTCAGGTCTTTTGCAGACTCCAACAGGTTTTCATCCAGAATGGTCCTGTATTTGGCACCATCCATCTTCCCATCAATTTTAACCATCTTCCCTGTCTGTGCTGATGAAAAGCAGGCCCAAACCATGATGCTGCCACCACCAAGTTTGACAGTGGGGATGGTGTGTTCAGGGTGATGAGCTGTGTTGCTTTTACACCAAACATATCGTTTTGCATTGTTTCACAAAAGTTCGATTTTGGTTTCATCTGACCAGAACACCTTCTTCCACATGTTTGGTGTGTCTCCCAGGTGGCTTGTGGCAAACTGTAAACAAGACTTTTTATGGATATCTTTGAGAAAAGGCTTTCTTTTTGCCACTCTTCCATAAAGGCCAGATTTGTAAAGTGTTCGACTGATTGTTGTCCTATGGACAGACTCTCCCACCTCAGCTGTAGATTTCTGCAGTTCATCCAGAGTGATCATGGGCCTCTTGGCTGCATCTCTGATCAGTCTTCTCCTTGTTTGAGATGAAAGTTTAGAGGGATGGCCGGGTCTTGGTAGATTTGCAGTGGTCTGATACTCCTTCCATTTCAATATGATCGCTTGCACTGTGCTCCTTGGGATGTTTAAAGCTTGGGAAATCTTTTGGCATCCAAATCTGGATTTAAACTTCTCCACAACAGTATCACGGACCTGCCTGGTGTGTTCCTTGGTCTTCATGATGCTCTCTGTGCTTTAAACAAAACCCTGAGACTATCACAGAGCAGGTGCATTTATACGGAGACTTGATTACACACAGATGGATTCTATTTATCTTCATCAGTCATTTAGGACAACATTGGATCATTCAGAGATCCTAAATTAACTTCTGGAGTGAGTTTTCTGAACTGAAAGTAAATGGGCCGAATAATTTTGCACGCCCAACTTTTCAGTTTTATTATTACAAAAAAAGTTTAAATGATCCAATAAATTTAGTTACACTTCACAATTGTGACCCACTTGTTGTTGATTCTTCACCAAAAATTTAAAATGTTATATCTTTTTGTTTGAAGCCTGAAATGTGACAAAAGGTTGAAAAGTTCCAGGGGGTCGAATACTTTCGCAAGGCACTGTATGTATCAAATAAACTACTTATCTACTAAATGTTGGTTGATAATCTTATCTATTGATCTTATGTTATTTCTGTTTGTTGCAAGTATATTTTTAGTCACAATAAAGAATATAACAAAGCAATATATTTAAAAACAAATGCTTTTTTTGTTATTAAAAATACAAAAAATAGAAACTACTACACTATAAACAGTAGTTAACATCAATAAAATTGTACATTTTACATATCCTTAAAAATGTATGGGAAGCAACACGTTACTTGTTAGAATGAGTTATGTAAATGCATATATTTCACTGAGAAAATTTTTGCCCAAGAGACAGTTTGTCTCTTGTTTGAAGAAAACAATGACAATGCAACCTTATAAAATATATTTTTTCAGATGACATGTCAGTGCAAATACAAATGGAATATATTATACTGTATATGTATGTTACTATCACACGTAAACAATTCTGATTTCTAAGCATAATAAAAAAAACATCAACTGAGAGCTTGTTCCCCTGTCAGTTTGGATTACATCTTATGTAGAGTGCTCTGAGCTACAGTGAAACCAACTTTGAATAGGAGTGTATATTTAACAGTCACACTGTCCTATGATTTGCAGTAAATTATTGTATTCCATAAACATTAGGTAAGCAATGCTACCCCATAGCCTGCTCAGATTAATCATACCAATATAGACAAAAACATCCGGGGTTATTGTAATATCCAATTTTTATTATTGATTCTTCTAAAAGTAATTAACATTACACATTTAATATACAATATAAAAACAAACTATCTAATCCAATGGTGGTTTATATAGTTACACAACAGCTGTGTAAATGAACAAAGGGCTGATGGTTACAAAGAAATAAAACAGTACAAATTGCATCCTGTATTCCCCAATCGGCCTCTGCGTCATAAGGTATCAGTGTTTAAGTGCATAATCGTCTTTAAATTATACATAGAAATCTTCACAAGAAATGAAAAGCAAAGGCATCAAAATTATAATCAATGTAAATATTGGTCAAAGTATCGTACCTTAACCATCAGCCCACACCCCGACGCGCGTTTCGCCGCTGCTTCCTCAGGAGGTGAGATGTTGTGTACCCAGAAGGCTCTATATATACCCCCCATCCCTTACCTGTGTTTCTCATTATCGTTGTGTCGGCATCTCAGGGCACGCCACATTGGCGTACCGGAAGTGGCGACCGGATGTGACGTCACAACAAATAATGTGACCACAGTTCGTTAATTATCTTAAATATGTATTATTCCAAATTTAAGATTGTAACCACCCTCATCTAATCTTCCTTTACCCATTTGTATTTGTTGTTATGAATTAATGTATGTATCCCATTGCAAATAGTTCCAGGTTGCCGCGAACAGGAAGTGTCTCTGCGTTCCACAGTGGAACGCATGTATGCGTTCCATTATACGTCTTATTTGGATTCAAAAAACATAGGGCCTGTGGCAAAAATGTTTCAAAGTGAGACGTGCAGCCGGAAACCTGATTTAAAAAAATGACGTGTAACAATTGAGTTTATCAAGTCCGGTGCGTTTCACCCTGGAACACATGCCCATGGGTTCACACATGAATGTACAGGGCATTTCCTGGTTCCAATATATGTATTGATCTTTGATCCAAAGGGGAAGAACATCATTTTTATGTTCCTCAAGACATGTCCAACGTGTCATACAGATTCATAATTCATAAATAGAACATAAAAAATATATTGAATAAATAAAAAAATGAAAAAAAAATTTTTTTGATATGAAGAAAAAAATATATAAATATAGGATAAAAATAAAAAAATAAAAAAATCAGATAGCTACAAACATGATTAAATTGGTGCAAAGAATATATATTATCTAACAAAAGAAAATAATTGTGTCGATATGTCTTAGTTCACAGTAATGTGAAAAATCGTGATAAAACCCCATAAATTATTAATTATTAATTCCATTCAATTCCTACAAAAAATAAATAAATACAGTGCATATATTACATACAAAATACAAAAAGGTAATGAATGAACGTTATTACCTACCCACTAAAATATTTAAAATATCAAAATTCATATTATATGTGCAAAACCACAATCAATCATGTGATTAATAACCAAAACAGTCCATGTAAAGTACCAGATATATCATGCATGATTGGTGTATCTTATAATAATTATGACCACTAAAACCAATATAATTAACACTTGAAATAAAGTGAGAATAAATAACAAATGAAAAAATAAATGAATAATTAAAGTGTCAAAGTGCTGTGCTCCCCAAAAGTGCTCAAGTGTCTCGTGCCAACATGCAAAATTTAAAGTTTCATTTTCATACAGTGTCATGATTCATGTCCTAGAAACTTATATTATAAACTGAATGGGACCAAGTGTTGGAGATATATTGCAATAGTATGTCTCTTTGTATGGTAAGTCTTCCATTATAGATCAATCATCTTTACAAGGTCTCATGGTTGAGGGCCAGTTCATATCGCCAAACCCAATCAATATAATATGTGGACCTAGGGAGAGAATTGTTCTCTCTTTCTTGATATCTATATCTGACCAGGGGGAGAAAACTAGAAGAGGGAAAGAAGAAGGGAAGGGAGGAAAGACATGTTAATGAATATATTGTCATTTAGTTTAGGCCTTAAGGGTAGTCTCATATAAATACCAATAAAATATATTAAAATCAAAATACACATACTGAAATGCGCTAAAACAAAGCAACTGTGGCGCAGAGCAGAGCCCAACTCCAAAGGGAGCATACAAATCCTATAGGAATGGCATAAAATTTAGGCCCTCATTCAGTCCATGAGGGACCATAGTATCTAGGGTCACTATCCAGCGTATCTCTTTTTGTGCCAAACGTTGTTTCCAATTACCCCCTCTTATATTTGCCACTATTTTATCTATGCCCCTTACCTTCAGCAGTGATCCATTGGAGTCGTGGTGTAATTTGAAGTGTCTGGGTATCGTCTTCAGAATGGTGGGGTCTTTCTCTTCCCTTGCTGCTTCAATTCCAAGGACATGCTCCCTCACCCTTTTCTTCAGTTCCCTTGTTGTAAGGCCCACATATAGTAAGTTGCAAGGGCAACTGGCAATATATATGACTCCAACGGAATTGCAGTTAATTGTTTGGGTGATGTTATATTCCTTCCTGCATTTCGAACCCGTAAATGTGGTGGTTCTAATAATGTTGGGGCAGGCGACACATTTGCCGCATGGTGTGCACCCCCATTTGGGGCCTTTTGATCCAAAGGCTTTCTCTGGTCTGGCTCCCGTGTAATGGCTCCTGGTTAAGAGGTCCTTCAAATTCTTTTCTTTTCTAAAGGTAACAGAGGGGGATGATGGTAAGTAAGTTCTCAAAGTATTGTCCGAAAGTAAAATCTTCCAATGCCTTTCAAGGATACGTCTTATATCTGCGTGGCCCTGATTATAAGTAGTGATGAATCTGACCTTGTCTCCTTCCCTTCTCTGCTGTTGTTTTTTATCATATGAAGGGTAAATTAGGGTATCCCGCTTAGAGCTCTGGGCTCGGAGGAAACCCCGCTTGATGACCTGCTTGTGATAGCCTCTATCACTAAAGCGGTTGCTCAGATCGTTTGCTTGTGTCAGAAAGTCTTCGTTCTTCGAGCAAATTCTTCTAATTCGGAGAAACTGTCCAGTTGGTATACTTGAAATCAATTTCCTTGGATGGGAAGAGGAAGCATGCAATAAACTGTTGACCGAGGTTTCTTTTCGATAAACGTTCGTCTGGATTGCACCATTTTCATCGACCTCCAAAAGGAGATCCAAGAAGTCCATCTTTCTGCCCGCCTTGAAGGTAAGTTTAATGTTCTGATCGTTTTTATTCAGAGTATCCATGAAGATATGAAGGTCCTCCGTGGTCCCCTGCCAGATAATAAGAATATCATCAATATAGCGGGACCAAAAATGGACCCGCTCTATGAGATGTACTGGTTCCGTTAAGAAGATCCTCCTTTCCCACAGCCCCAGGAATAAATTGGCATACGAGGGCGCACAAGCCGCCCCCATAGCCGTTCCCTGGAGCTGTAGGTAGAAGGTCTCCTTAAATGTGAAAAAATTGTGGTGCAGGGCAAACTCCAGTAGCTCCAGAATTAACTCTCCCATCTTACCTTGTTCATGAGATGTTATAACAAAATGTCGCACCGCTGTGAGTCCGTCAGTATGACGGATTGAGGTGTAGAGAGATTCGACGTCGCAGGTGACAAGTTTCATGTCAGGTTCTAGATGTATACCATCCAATCTTCTTAAAACATCCCCTGTGTCCTTCAAATAAGAGGGCAGGTTACTCACTAGTGGTCTCAACAGATGGTCAATCCATTTACAGATGGGTTCACACAAACTATTGATCCCCGACACTATAGGTCTACCGGGTGGGGTCTTTTCATTTTTGTGGATTTTAGGCAGTAGGTAAAAGATAGCAATTGTGGGGTTATCCAAAAGTAGGTAATTCATCTCCTTACTGGAGATAATCCCCTCATCCACTGCCCGTCCTAAGATTAGTTTGAGTTCCATCTGGAATTTACTCAATGGGTTAAATGTTAACCGCTTATAGCATTTCGGGTCGCGAATCTGTCTAAAGACCTCTTTTTCATACATCCCGGTGGGCCAGATTACGATATTTCCCCCTTTATCTGAAGGTTTTATTATCACCCCTTCTAGTTGTTTCAATTGGTGCAAAGCTTCGCGATGTTGATGTGATAAATTATCATGTGTGATTTTATTTGGTATTCCTCTCAAGTCTTGTACCACCATCTTGACAAAAATGTCAATATTGGGGCAAAGTGATATTGGGGGGAATTTCTTTGATCTGGGTATCAGTGCTGATGGAAATTTACTTACCAGGGATCCTTCTTGTTCTTCCAGGAGTTGCTGTAAAATCAGCAAGGCTTCTTGTTCTTCTGGACTCGTCATCTGATCAGTTAATTTTCTTTTGTGATGGAATTTTTTTTTAAGCAACAAAGTACGGGCAAAAAGATGGATGTCCTTCAGTGCTGTGAAGAAATCGAATTTAGTCTCAGGGACAAAAGAAAGGCCCAAGCCTAGTACCTCCACCTGTGCCTTGGTTAAAGGGTAATTAGACAAGTTAATTACCTGTAAGGTTTGCGTGGTTGGGATTCGATTCGGGGGCCTCTTTCCATCGAAACTCCTGGTTTGGTCATTTTTCATTTCCCTCCAGTTTCTGGTCCGATAAGGACCCGAACTTCCTCCCGATTCGATGGATTCCCGACCCGCTGAAGATGTAGAAGATAGAGATGGACTTCGATTTCTCACTGGATTACTCGTTCGTTGCCATCTATACACACGATTGTTTTCTTTATCTTGTCGGTCACGTTGGAATTTCTTTTGTTTCTGATCTCCAATCTGTCTAGCCCAGTCCATCTGGGCTTCTTCTAGTTCCTTATAAAAGGCTTCTTTTTCGCCTACTGAAGCATTTTGTTCGAATCTTGCCTGAAGGCTCTGAATCTCTTGATCGAGATCTAACATATTGAGTTGGTTCAAAGAAACTAATATTTGCATGAAAGTCTGAGAGCATTGATTGCATGTTTCCTCCCATTTCTTTTTCAATTCAGGAGATTCAATACCAAAAGAGGGAAAAGTTTGAACTCTCAAACCTCTTGGTATGAGTTCCTTTAAAATATATTGCTCCATGGTGATCTTGTTCCACCATATCTTGGTTCGGCGGTGGAGTAGCTGTTTAATCGAGGTCCTCAGCTCCCGGGTCGCTCTCTGCTCTGCGCCACACTGCCCACCACCATTAAAAATGGCCTCAGCTTGAGTCTGCCAGGCTGCTTCACGTGCTCGATAATCCATGGTAGGACTAAATCCTCTGTAATACAAACAGAGTTAATTAAATTCCATAAACATTAGGTAAGCAATGCTACCCCATAGCCTGCTCAGATTAATCATACCAATATAGACAAAAACATCCGGGGTTATTGTAATATCCAATTTTTATTATTGATTCTTCTAAAAGTAATTAACATTACACATTTAATATACAATATAAAAACAAACTATCTAATCCAATGGTGGTTTATATAGTTACACAACAGCTGTGTAAATGAACAAAGGGCTGATGGTTACAAAGAAATAAAACAGTACAAATTGCATCCTGTATTCCCCTGGAGTTGGGCTCTGCTCTGCGCCACAGTTGCTTTGTTTTAGCGCATTTCAGTATGTGTATTTTGATTTTAATATATTTTATTGGTATTTATATGAGACTACCCTTAAGGCCTAAACTAAATGACAATATATTCATTAACATGTCTTTCCTCCCTTCCCTTCTTCTTTCCCTCTTCTAGTTTTCTCCCCCTGGTCAGATATAGATATCAAGAAAGAGAGAACAATTCTCTCCCTAGGTCCACATATTATATTGATTGGGTTTGGCGATATGAACTGGCCCTCAACCATGAGACCTTGTAAAGATGATTGATCTATAATGGAAGACTTACCATACAAAGAGACATACTATTGCAATATATCTCCAACACTTGGTCCCATTCAGTTTATAATATAAGTTTCTAGGACATGAATCATGACACTGTATGAAAATGAAACTTTAAATTTTGCATGTTGGCACGAGACACTTGAGCACTTTTGGGGAGCACAGCACTTTGACACTTTAATTATTTATTTATTTTTTCATTTGTTATTTATTCTCACTTTATTTCAAGTGTTAATTATATTGGTTTTAGTGGTCATAATTATTATAAGATACACCAATCATGCATGATATATCTGGTACTTTACATGGACTGTTTTGGTTATTAATCACATGATTGATTGTGGTTTTGCACATATAATATGAATTTTGATATTTTAAATATTTTAGTGGGTAGGTAATAACGTTCATTCATTACCTTTTTGTATTTTGTATGTAATATATGCACTGTATTTATTTATTTTTTGTAGGAATTGAATGGAATTAATAATTAATAATTTATGGGGTTTTATCACGATTTTCACATTACTGTGAACTAAGACATATCGACACAATTATTTTCTTTTGTTAGATAATATATATTCTTTGCACCAATTTAATCATGTTTGTAGCTATCTGATTTTTTTATTTTTTTATTTTTATCCTATATTTATATATTTTTTTCTTCATATCAAAAAAATTTTTTTTTCATTTTTTTATTTATTCAATATATTTTTTATGTTCTATTTATGAATTATGAATCTGTATGACACGTTGGACATGTCTTGAGGAACATAAAAATGATGTTCTTCCCCTTTGGATCAAAGATCAATACATATATTGGAACCAGGAAATGCCCTGTACATTCATGTGTGAACCCATGGGCATGTGTTCCAGGGTGAAACGCACCGGACTTGATAAACTCAATTGTTACACGTCATTTTTTAAATCAGGTTTCCGGCTGCACGTCTCACTTTGAAACATTTTTGCCACAGGCCCTATGTTTTTTGAATCCAAATAAGACGTATAATGGAACGCATACATGCGTTCCACTGTGGAACGCAGAGACACTTCCTGTTCGCGGCAACCTGGAACTATTTGCAATGGGATACATACATTAATTCATAACAACAAATACAAATGGGTAAAGGAAGATTAGATGAGGGTGGTTACAATCTTAAATTTGGAATAATACATATTTAAGATAATTAACGAACTGTGGTCACATTATTTGTTGTGACGTCACATCCGGTCGCCACTTCCGGTACGCCAATGTGGCGTGCCCTGAGATGCCGACACAACGATAATGAGAAACACAGGTAAGGGATGGGGGGTATATATAGAGCCTTCTGGGTACACAACATCTCACCTCCTGAGGAAGCAGCGGCGAAACGCGCGTCGGGGTGTGGGCTGATGGTTAAGGTACGATACTTTGACCAATATTTACATTGATTATAATTTTGATGCCTTTGCTTTTCATTTCTTGTGAAGATTTCTATGTATAATTTAAAGACGATTATGCACTTAAACACTGATACCTTATGACGCAGAGGCCGATTGGGGAATACAGGATGCAATTTGTACTGTTTTATTTCTTTGTAACCATCAGCCCTTTGTTCATTTACACAGCTGTTGTGTAACTATATAAACCACCATTGGATTAGATAGTTTGTTTTTATATTGTATATTAAATGTGTAATGTTAATTACTTTTAGAAGAATCAATAATAAAAATTGGATATTACAATAACCCCGGATGTTTTTGTCTATATTGGTATGAGTAAATTATTGTAGTTGATTTATTATTAAGTTCAAGCTTTAAACATCACAAAAACTCAATACAATGAGAATCGTTTTCCTTGCCAGCTCCAAAACATGTCTCGCCTCTTTCAAATGCATAATGGACAATGCCAATGCTATGGCCACTGCTAAAGATTATAAATCTGTCCTAAATTTCTTGAGATTCATTTCGGCAAATGATAAAGGTCCATATATAATACTCCAGTGTCATGTCAAGTCAGTGCTCCTTCCAAAATGACAACAGTACTGAATGTCCCCATATTATACTTCTGTGAATGAGCTGTACATATGAAATTTCCCTCCAAAGAAAACCCCAAAAGCTTTGTGTCTCTAGAGAAAACTGTCCTGGTTAACTTAAGTGGTCTCTGTCTGGACCTTGGGGGTGCTCTTTCTCATTAGGGAGACCACCTAGTATGCATAAGTAGTAATTTAGTCCAACCAACACTGCTGGAAAATATATGCAAATTAGAATATATTACGTCTTCTGGTACCAGATGGGCTTAGTGCTCTTTTTTGGAAGAACAGCTAATTTCAATATTTTTCCCAGAAACCTAAATGTACAGTGCCTTGTGAAAGTATTTGGCCCCCTGGAACTTTTCAACCTTTTGCCACATTTCAGGCTTCAAACAAAAAGATATAACATTTTAAATTTTTGGTGAAGAATCAAATACAAGTGGGTCCCAATTGTGAAGTGGAACGAAATTTATTGTATCATTTAAACTTTTTGTAATAATAAAACTGAAAAGTGGGGCGTGCAAAATTATTCGGCCCCCTTGCATTAATACTTTGTTGCGCCACCTTTTGCTGCGATTACAGCTGCAAGTCAATTGGGGTATGTCTCTATCAGTTTTGCACATCTAGAGACTAATATGCTTGCCCATTCTTCCTTTCAAAATAGCTCGAGCTCTTTAAGGTTGGATGGAGAGCATTTGTTAACAGCAGTTTTCAGCTCTTTCCACATATTCTCAATTGGATTCAGGTCTTAGGATTTAAACTTCTCCACAACAGTATCACGGACCTGTCTGGTGTGTTCCTTGGTCTTCATGATGATCTCTGTGCTTTAAACAGAACCCTGAGACTATCACAGAGCAGGTGCATTTATATGGAGACTTGATTACACACAGGTGGATTCTATTTATCTTCATCAGTCATTTAGGACAACATTGGATCATTCAGAGATCCTCAATGAACTTCTGGAGTGAGTTTTCTGAACTGAAAGTAAATGGGCCGAAAAATTTTGCACAACCCACTTTTCAGTTTTATTATTACAAAAAAAGTTTAAATGATCCAATAAATTTCGTTCCATTTCACAATTGTGACCCACTTGTTGTTGATTTTTCATCAAAAATTTAAAATGTTATATCTTTTTGTTTGGAGCCTGAAATGTGGCAAAAGGTTGAAAAGTTCCAGGGGGCCTAATACTTTTGCAAGGCACCGTATGTAAATTAGCTTGCCTTCAAGAAAATTAACTGATTGAACAATTCGCCACTACCGCCAGGTGAAAATCTTATTATGAAACACTGATTGATCAGTTTGAGGCTTCCACCAGTAGAAAATCTTTTTATGTCAAAGCACTGATTGAACAGTTTGATACTACTATCAGATTTCCCTCTTCTGGTGACCTCAAAATATTCAGTGCTTTTTCATAATAAGATTTTCACCAGTTGGCAGCCTCGAGCTGTTCAATCAATGCTTTTCCATAAAGGATATTTTAATTTATATACCATTGGGTTTCTGGGAAAGATATTCAAATTGGCTTTTCTTAAAAAAAAAAAGAACATTAAGACTATCTGAAAGCAGCAGAAGTAATATATACTAATTTGTATATATTTTTTCCAGAGTTGGCTGGACTACAATACTCAATGCATACTAGGTCTCTCCCTAATGAGAAAGGGTATCCCAAGACCTCAACAAAGGCTACTCAGCTAACCAGTGAAATTTTCTTTTGAGATACTAAAGGCCCTTTTAGATGGGCCGATGTGTCTCCCTGCCCGAGCGCCGATCAGCGATATCGGCGCTCGGGCAGGGAGCCTTTACACGGCCCGATGAATCGAGCGCCGGGCCGCACGAGTGATCGCTGTATCACTCGTGCGGCCGGGAAGCTCCATACTGTCAGGCGCACATCGCCTGTTTACACAGGCCGATGTGCGCCCGACAGATTGGATCTTTTGTAGAAACCAAAAGATCCAACGTTTTGCTCGTTCGTCGGCTGATTATCGGCACTAGCGTTCCTAGGAACGAGTTTTCGGCCGATAATCGGCCCGTGTAAAAGGACCTTAAGTCCTTGATTTATTATGCCTTAATTGCAGAAGTCTGGCTTCACAAGGTTGTAAAATAGGGCTTTTCTGACTTGATATGTACAATTGATTTGTATCTGAATGGAGTTTTTTGAAAAATGTGGTGATCTACAGATCCTGCCTTTCGAAGAAAGAAGGTCTACATAAATCAGAAGTTTTTGTTGCATAGCATTCTAATTCACTCTTAAACAGCTCAGAAACTATTAATCCATTTTATTTGAATAGTAGACCTATAAAACTATGGGCATATCTAACAATTCTTTTTATTAATATGCCAAAATCTCAAAATTTTACTTGACCCTAATAACTTTACTTGACTCTAACATGAAATATATTTTAACAGGATGTATTTGGTACACAAGGAGCATATTATTATATCTTATTAATATAGTTGGCTAATCCTAGTTTCTAGTGTTTAATTTTGAATAATGGAAAATCCCATCCATTCAATTCTTATGCTTAAATCAGCACACATTGCACCACTTACTATAAGCATGAATATGTCATGGCAAAATTTTAAAAACATAAAAAGATGACGCAAAAATCATTTGTTTTCCAAAACACATTCTTTTACCCTGGAAGGATGCTAAAAATAGTAAAAACAGAAACATTCCTATACAATGAATGCTAGGTAAGCTGCAGTATGCCAGCCGTGGAAAGTATGCAGTGGCTGGATCCTTCCGTCCACTTTGTAGTTTCAAAATCATTCGCTGGCCAACAGCTGATCAACATGATTAAGACGTTAGGAGTCAGACCCCCATGGATCTGATTTTGATGACCTATCCTGAGGCTAAGTCATCAAAGTCTAATAACTCTAATAATTAGAGTTGATCGAATCCTAAAAGATTCGGGGATTCGGTATTCGGCCCGAATTTTCCACAGGATTCGTGGGTTCGAGCCGAATCACGAATCCCATTAAAGTCTATGGGAGACCCGAATATTTTTGCAGGGGCCAAAGGTTCTGCACAGTCAAGTTTGCCCCAACATGTGAAAACCTCAGAAAAAGATGGAAACACCTTGGAAATGGATAGGAAACACCAGGGGCAGCATGTAGGGATGCCTCTGAGGCTCCCTAATTGCACCATTTTTTCTAAATCTGGCCAATAGTCTGGTGATGACCCCAAGGCAATTTTCAGGGACACGGTAATGGTGACCCACTTAAAAATGTTGCCTGACAACCTGGCGGTGAACCCCTGATTGTCTGTCTTTCAATAAGATTGCAGTATAAAGCATGGTGGTGAGCCTCAGTATGACTTTTTGGATGGAGATTGCATGTGGTCACGTACTCCCTGGAACCCCATAGTCACCCCTTCTCTGATGTGCAACCCCAGAACATTCTCTGCCCCAATTCGCAAGACCTTTTGCAGTCTCAGTGTGCTGACAGTGGGGATTTACCAGTGTTGTCTGAGGAGGTGGTGGACAATGGCGAGACACAGGTGTCGGGGGGTGAGGTAGTTGAAAGTAGTGTTGCACGATATATCGAAAACTCGGTACGGTTTCGGTACCTAGTGCGGTACCGAAGCTCGATACCGAGTTTTCTTGCCGTCCGATACATAGAACATGGCGCGCGCATCACTTTAATGCGTTTGCCATGTTCTAATATCTGCCGCGCTGCCAGGGCCGGATTATAATTGGAGCACCTGGAGCTACTACTCCAGGGCCCCGCTCCAATGATTTCATGGGGGGCCCCGCGCCCCCCTCAGACCTCAGATCAGCCCACCCAGCCACTTTAAAAAAAGGGGGGCCACAAGACGCTGGTCTGAGGGGGGCACAAGACGCTGACCAGAGGTCTGATGGGGGCACATGGGGGCACATTGTGTTGATCTGAGGTCTGATGGGGGCACAAGATGCTGATCTGAGGTCTGATGGGGGCACAAGACGCTGACCTGAGGTCTGATGGGGGCACATTGTGTTGATCTGAGGTCTGATGGGGGCACAAGACGCTGATCTGAGGTCTGATGGGGGCACAAGACGCTGACCTGAGGTCTGATGGGGGCACATTGTGTTGATCTGAGGTCTGATGGGGGCACAAGACGCTGATCTGAGGTCTGATGGGGGCACAAGACGCTGACCTGAGGTCTGATGGGGGCACAAGACACTGACCTGAGGTCTGATGGGGGCACAAGACGCTGACCTGAGGTCTGATGGGGGCACAAGACGCTGACCTGAGCTCTGATGGGGGCACATTGTGTTGATCTGAGGTCTGATGGGGGCACAAGACGCTAATCTGAGGTCTGATGGGGGCACAAGACGCTGACCTGAGGTCTGATAGGGGAACAAGACGCTGATTTGAGGTCTGATGGGGGCACAATGTGTTGATCTGAGGTTTATTATCCCTGTACGGTGACATCACTGTGTTTATTATCTCTGTACTGGTACATCACTGTGTTTATTATCCCTGTACGGTGACATCACTGTGTTTATTATCCCTGTACAGTAACATCGCTGTGTTTATTATGTCTGTACAGTGACATCGCTGTGTTTATTATCCCTGTACAGTGACATCGCTGTGTTTGTTATCCCTGTACAGTGACATCGCTGTGTGTATTATCCCAGTGCAGGAAGAGGTAAGTGGTCTGTGTTTGTGTGTTTGTTTTCTATTTTTCAGAGTCGTGAATGCAGAGGACTACGTCGGATTCGGTGGACTACGTCGGACCAGCTTTTTTTTTTTTTTTTTTTAATAAAATGGTCAAACAGGAGTCTGGGGGAGTGTTTATTTCAATAAAATGTTTTATACTTGTGTGTGTGTATTTTTTTTTTTTGCAATACTACAGTTTTAGTAATTAGGGCTATCTACAGGCGGCCCTGATTACTAATACTGGGCTTAGTGCTTGCCGGTATGGCAGGCCAGCACTAACCCCAACATCTATTACCTCGGCACCCACCGCCACCAGGGGTGCCGCGAAGAGCCGGGTACCCGCAGGACTGGACCTTCTAAATTGAGGGTCTGGCTCTGGGGCGGCTGCAGGCTGGTACCATTAGGCTGGGAAGGGCCAATAACCGTGTCCCTTCCCACCCTGGTAGTGCCAGGCTGCTGCTGCTGGTTGTATCTGGCTGGCGAAGGAAAAAAGGGGGGGACCCCACGCCATTTTTTTACAAAAATAATTAAATAATTTTTTAAAAAAATGGCGTGGGGTCCCCCCCTTTTTTCCTTCGCCAGCCAGATACAACCAGCAGCGGCAGCCTGGCACTACCAGAGTGGGAAGGGACACGGTTATTGGCCCTTCCCAGCCTTATGGTACCAGCCTGCAGCCGCCCCAGAGTCAGACCCTCAATTTAGAAGGTCCGGTCCTGCGGGTACCCGGCTCTTCCCGGCACCCCTGGTGGTGGTGGGTGCCGAGGTAATAGATGTTGGGGTTAGCGCTGGCCTGCCATACCGGCAAGCACTAAGCCCAGTATTAGTAATCAGGGCCGTCTGTAGATAGCCATAATTACTAAAACTGTAGTATTGTAAAAAAAAATACACACACACAAGTATAAAACATTTTATTGAAATAAACACTCCCCCAGACCCCTGTTTGACCATTTTATTGTCCGCGCTGCCTTGGGATGCCGAGCCAAAGCAGGCAATATTCGTGCGAATCACGAATATTGCCGCTTCGATTTGCTCATTACTAATAATAATGCATTTATAATAAAATGTTAAGCAGGTAGTCACTTATACATTTAGTTTTACTCTATGTACCTGAACATCATTTAATGCAAATTATACACATACCTGAATCAACATTTATCCCACAGTGAAAAAAGAAATCAGAAAAATTACAGATTTACTGTTTTTGATTTATATCCCATACAAAAAGCAGAATAATGTGATAAAAATGTCTTACTTAATCCAAAATTGAAACAATAAAACTATAAGTGTCCCTGAAAAAGTTTTATGAGGTCAGTGCTTGGCTCAGAATCTGTCCACTAAGATATATTTTCCTGTGGGCATCATAGTGATTTCATACCACTTTCATCCAACCTGTCAAAATGTTCTGCACATGTGCATATCAAACATCGAGGAATTAGAGACAGTATGGGATATGTTCTTTAATTACCCCCTCTTGCAGAGCCCTGATTGAGTTGATGTTCACAAAGGTGGTGCCGGTGGATGGCTGAGTTCCAATCCTGACCAACATACAGACAAGTTATAAAATAGATCCAATATTTCTTTGATGAATCTTTATCTGTATGGTTTTTGGTACATAAACCCTACTGTAGATCATTGTATTCTCTACCCGGCCTTTCAAATAGCTTCACCAGTGTAATCGGAATTATTAAATTTATGGTCTCATTTTAGTATAAAACCATATGCCATATAATATAGATATATGGTATATGGGTATATAGATATATTTAATTCATTTAGTAGGTTCTCTGGGAATAGCTGTCTACCGCCATCTGGGAATGTTTAGCCATTCATAGTTAACATACACATTCTCCTAATTGGCCTGGATATCGGTTACTCGGGGAGAAATGATGAATATACTGTCAGACTCTGCAGCCATGGGGGAGACCGGTGACCTCTGTAACCCTGACTTAGAATAAAGGTCTGTCTACCGCCATCTGGGAAAGATTCAACTGTCAGGAGGGAACATAAATATTCTCTTATTTCCCGAGAACCATAATGAATGGAGCTATCGGTTACTCGGGGAGAAATTATGATTATGATAAATTGTCGGACTCTGTTTTCCCAGATGGGGGGGACATCAATGTTCTCCAGGGTTTAGGAGGCATGTTATGTAATATAAATCCATGTTACAGTTAACAGCTGGGGAATAATGTCACCAGTTGTTATTCACACGCTCGTCCCCCCTCCCTTTTGCAACGGAGGGGTTTTTACAATAGATAAAAGGTCTTAGTCCAAGCACTTAGATTTTAGCCTCATCTGGAGCAACAACTGTAGTTCGTTCGTGTCCAGAAAGAAATTGCTGATTCATCTTTACCTAGACTGTATTTGAAAACAGACGGGGCTCTCTAGGTTTCATTCATCATTTCCATATTTGCACGAAGCTAAGTATAATAAACTTTATTACTTTATTTTTAATCAATTTGTTTGTGTTTGGGTCATCAGTATATTGTAATTATCATTAAGTAATAACTCATTTGCATATATTTACATATATTTGCATACATTTGGTGGCAGCGGTGGGATTAATTACTGTATACTGACCCTTGCATAATTATTATTGTAAAGTATTATTGTTAAGGCCTAGTTACTAATATTGAGAAAGTTGTGTATGTTTGTGCCTAGTACCTAAGAATCTGTTGGAGGTTGGGCTATAACATAGGTTCAGATAGAAGGTTAGATATTGTGACTAGGGTAGAATGGCATTTTCATTGTTTAAACGGGGGAAGAATCAGCACACGGGTCCGTTACCTTCTTGGGTGCTTAGCTCCGGACACTGGGCCCCAATAGCCCGTGAGTGCAACAAATATGTTGCTCCCCAGTGCTTGGCTGACCCCTGTCAAGCAGCTGTGGGTTTGGATTTGTCCCGGTATAACCCTTCTGAGAGGAAAGCGGCCGCAAGTGTGGGATGGATTTGTGTGCAGGCTCTTCAGGAAGAGACAGCGAAGCGAGAGGCAATTGAGCAGGAGCTGCAGGCAGCTACTGAGCAATTGGCACTTTTGCGGACCTGTGTGAGGGACATTGAGAAGCATAATGGGGAATTGAGTGATCAGTTTTCCAATTATGTAGTCCGTACTGTACAAAAACGCAGACGGAGAAAACAGAAACCACTCCCAGGTGACAGAAGTGCTTTTAGAGTAAGAACGTTAATTCAGCAAAATAAATGGGATGCTGTAGGTGAGTGGTCAGGATTGTCGTCATCAGATGAGGAGATAGAAATAGAAGAGGAAGAAGTGCGTCCCATTGTAACAACAAAATCAAAAAGAGAGGTTACACAGAGAGCTTCAGCTTCTGGGGATCATGATTATACACAGGGAGCTGAGCAAAATTATGTAGAGGAGACCCGTACGTATACTGCAGGAGAGCTCACTGAGCTGGGAAATAAATACAAGCAGAAGCCAGGTGAGGGATTATTGTCATGGGTGTTGAGAGTATGGGATCTTGGAGGAGACGGTGTTCAGTTGAGTAACAGAGAAGCAGTGGGTTTGGGCAGCTTGTGCCTGGATGCTAGAGTTAGACTTCAGATGAGAAGAGCCAGAACTACTGGAAGTACATTTTCCTTGTTGCATCTGATAAGGGATTCTATAGTACAAGTGCATGAGACCCCGTCTGAATTGATAAATGTTTCTCCCTGGGGTACACTGTCTGAAGGCATCACCAGGCTCAGAGAGATTGGGTGCATAGGCGGGCTAACTAGGGATCCCTTACCCGAGGAGGGGGTCTATTCTGTGGCTGCACAGTGGAACGGTCCTGACATGGAGAAGTTCACTAACCTAATGAAGCAGAAAATCTTGACTAGTGCTCCCTCCCACCTCAAGGCAGCTTTGTTTACAATGTTAAGTGCGATTGATGCGAGGAGAGAAACTGTGTATGAAGCTGCTGCATTGTTAGGACAGCTGAGTGAATTAGAGAAGACTAATAATATGCAAAAGTCTAGAAAGATTGAGTCTCAACAAACTACAGGAACGGGTAAAATTAAAATTACACGAAGGCAAATGTTTTTAGATCTTTTGAACAGTGGAGTCAGCAAGGAGGAGATAGATGGCATTCCTACTCCTGACTTGCTGAAGCGTTGGAAAGATCTAAAACAGCAGGGTAAACTACACACAGGAAGAGCAAAAAAGAAGGTCTCTGGGGAGAATGAAAAGATGTCTAGTCCCTATAGCGAAGCACAAAGAGCCCTCTCAGAACATGTGAGAAGAGAAAAAAGGGGGTGGGAGGTACCAGAACCCCTTGATTGACAGAAAGGCGAGTCCCCTGTCAGTATGAGGAGGGTGTGTGTGATGAAGCCAGGGGACAGACGCCCATATGCTTCCGTAGAAATATACTGGCAGGACAAAGGCACACCACAAAGGGTTACTGCATTGCTTGACACAGGGGCTGAGGTTTCACTGTTTCAGGGAAATCCAAGAGGTGACAAACAGTCCTGGGTGGCCATTGAAGGATTGGGGGGACAAAAGACTTGGGCTAAGAGGGTACAATGCAGATTGAGGATAGGGAAGGGTCCCATCTTTAAAGCACAAGTTTTAGTTTCTGAATTACCTGACAATATCTTAGGTATGGACATACTTAAGGGACAGACTATACATACAATGTCTGGGATTTATGCTTTTGGTACCTCAATCCATTGTTTTTCTATCTCTGCAGTCAAACCCATTGTGCGTGGCCATGCTAAGTGGACCCCAGTGTACATCCCTCCGCCCGACCAACCAGTGTACCTGAAACAATACCGCATCCCTGGTGGACACAAAGACATCTCAGACACCATCCAAGCATTGCTTACTTCAGGAGCTGTCAGACCTGCAACCAGCGCGTTCAATGCGCCAGTCTGGCCAATTAAGAAGGATGACGGGACTTACCGGATGACCATAGATTATCGCGGGCTTAACAAGGTGGCCCCACCTTTGGCATCAGCAGTTCCGGACATGATCTCTGTTGTGGAACACATCACACAGACTGCAGGCGAATGGCATGCCATATTGGACTTAGCTAATGCATTCTTTTCTATCAGCATTGCAGCAGAATCCCAGGATCAGTTTGCCTTCACCTGGGACGGACGACAGTACACATTGACTGTGGTGCCACAAGGATATTTGCATTCTCCTACCATTTGTCATGGACTGGTAGCTAGAGACTTAAAAATGTTACCTGCATTGACTTGTACTCTGTATCATTACATCGATGACATCATGATTTCAGGGGCTACCAAAGAGGATGTTGCTAAGGACTTAGAGACTGTTCTCCAACACATGCAACAACGCGGGTGGGCAATAAACCCAAATAAAGTGCAGGGACCTGCACAACAGGTGAAATTTCTTGGCATGATATGGACTGGGCCACAAAAAGTCATCCCCGAACCAGTCCTAGACACCATTGCTAACTTGAAAGCTCCTTCATCTGTGAAAGAGGCACAAAGCATTCTGGGTGTGCTAGGATTTTGGCGATCATTTGTGCCCCATCTTGGACTGATCTTGCGACCGATCTATAACATCACAAGAAAGAAAGCCATATTCACCTGGGGACCTGATCAAGATGGAGCTTTGGAACAAGCTAAAGCTGCTGTAAGAGCCCATAATGCCCTAGGTCCTCTTTTGCCGGATCAACCGTTTTTCCTAGATGTGACTGTCACTGAACATGGAATGTCTTGGGGTCTGTGGCAGAAAGCTGCAACAGCCAGTACCCACAAAACACCTATTGGGTTCTGGTCTAAGCAGTTTTCACCTGCCCAGAGAAAGTACAGCCCCTTGGAGAAAGAACTGTTAGCTGCCTACACTGCTTTACAGCATGTGGAACCTACCACAAAACAACAACCTGTAACGATAAGGACTGATTTACCTATTGCAGGGTGGGTTCGACAAGAAGGACTGGGTGCTCGAACAGCGGTGGCTCAAAAGCCAACACTACAGAAGTGGAAATGGTACCTGAGTGAGCGGGGTGGACTGTCCGCTCAGGAGCCATTACTCCTCAGTCAGCAGCTGGCAGGCCATGTAACGTTTGAAGCAACAGAGGAAGAACAGCCAGTCTTGCAAATCGGTGGGGGACCCTGCCATGCGGCCCCTCCCTGGGAGCAACTTACTCCAGAAGAAAAACAGCAAGCTTGGTTCACAGATGGATCTGCTACTATTACCAGCAAAGGCCGTGTATGGGTAGCAGCAGCATATCAACCTGTCACTGAAACCATTCTTCATCAAACAGGAGAAGGCGGATCCAGTCAGTATGCAGAATTACAGGCTGCGAGAATGGTGATAGAGGAAACTGAAGGATCAATCATCATTTACACTGACAGTTGGGCTGTTTTCAAAGGTTTGACTGCATGGATGGCTACATGGCAGAAAGATGGCTGGGCAGTGAACGGTAAAGAGATCTGGGGTGGTCCCAGTTTGTGGACATTTGTGTGGGAACAGGCCCATAAAAGATCTATTAGTGTAGGGCATGTTAATGCACATAAGGACGATCTTAACAACCAATTGACTGATGACTTAACACATGTTTTGTCTCTTGAAGAAGCTACAGAATTACAATGTCTGGGGGATTGGGCCCATGCACAATGTGGACACAGAGGTGCAGAAGGAACGTATCAGTGGGCACAAAAGAAAGGAATTCCCCTCACATTGATACAAGCTAAAGACATTGTAGCTAAGTGTCCTATATGCCAGGCTGTGAAGAAACGAACCACTCTAAAAAAAGAGCCAGGACACATCTACCGAGGCAAACAGCCTGGACAAGTGTGGCAAGTTGATTTCATCGGACCCCTGCCGGCTGGTAGGGGAAATGTCAAGTATGTGGCTACAGCTGTTGACACCTTCTCGGGGGTGCTTGTGGTTCAGCCTACCACATCAGCTGATCAAGCTACTACATTGAAATTATTGACTTTATTGACTACGTACTATGGGACACCAGTCGAAATACAATCAGACAATGGATCCCATTTTACTGGAAGAAAAATCAAAGACTGGGCGGAGGAAAATGATGTATTCTGGGTGTGGCACATCGCTTACTATCCCCAAGCAGCAGGCCTCATTGAACGCATGAATGGTTTGCTAAAGGAACAAATAAAAAACCTTACACCCACACATACACTGCGGGGATGGGATAGGGTGTTAGCCCAGGCCCACACAGTTACTGAATCAGAGGGTGGTGGGAGGTTCTACTCCAATTCAACGCATGTTAGGACAGGGACAGGACCGAACACTTCCTCCTTTGATAGTGACATCTAGGAAAACATTGACCATGACTGACACAACACAAATTCCCGTCAGGGCACATGAAGGAAAGGAGTTTGGGGATCCCCCATGGGTGGTGGGAGGAGACAAGGAGTTGCCCCCATGTGGATATTTGATTCCCACCGGTATTTTGAAGGTTGAGGGAAACAATCATTTGTACTTTAAACCAA
>ONZH01031207.1:0-23779 GCA_900303285.1 Rhinella marina
TTTTTACACACACGCTTATATGCAATAATTTGTATTTCCCCCCAGGCTGCAATAGTGACGTATTGTTATGGTTGCAGCCGTCAAATGGCTAACACTACTAAGACCAGTGACTGGCTGCAGCAGTATATGGGATATTACCACTGCAACCACAACAGTATATCAGTGTTGTAGCCTGGGGAAGAATAGGAGGTGGTAGTGATGGATTGGAGTGGAGTGGGAAGGTGAGTTTATTTTATTATTTTATTCATGTTCCTGCCATTGCCCCAAAAAGAAATATAACTTGGAAAACCAGTGTAGCACACTACTATTTTATGGTAGTGCATTTATGTTTCTACACATAGAGGCACACTTTTATATACAACATGCACAGGCAGGCTTTACCCACATAGACACACATTAAGGCTTGATCTACACAGCATCATTGGCCTGTGACACGTTGCACAGCAATGCGGTGCTACAGTTAAGTGAATGGGGTGCAATGTAGTTTTTTGTTGCTGAATTTTTTGGCTGCAGTGTGTGTTGTGAGCCAAAGTTGGTGTGTAGCGCAAGCCCTAACACACTTCACAGGCAGGCACACTTTTACACTTTTACAAATAACCCTTTAATACTGTACTACTTACTGGACAGTATGGATTTCCCTTACCTACTTCATATGATGGCCCTCTGTGGCATATTATTGTGGCTGCAGCATCCTGCTGTGTCCTTCTCTCATAGTAGCAGGGCTCCACAGTGGTGTCAGCAGTGCTTCCATACTGAATATGAAGGCTGATAATAGCAGAGGACAGCCTGTGAGTACTTTTAATTAACAGGGGTTCGTCCAGCCAGCACTTCCTGTCAGTAAGCTTATATCCATATGTTCTGATTTTCACAAAAATCGCGGCAAAAACGGCGCATTTTGCCGCGATTTTTGTGAAAGTCAGAACATGTGGATATAAGCTCATTAGCTCACTAACAGGGAGTGCTGACTGTAAGTTAAAAGTACTCACAGGCTGTCCTCGGCTTTGTCAGCCTTCCTATTCAGTAAGGAAGCACTGCCTGTCCTACAGCTTGGGGCAGCATGGTGGTCCCTCCAGTGGTTGACATCTTCATAGATTGCAACAGGGGATCGTGGATATGTTCAGGGGACGGGGCCCATGAAGACAGGAGGTGGGCCCATCCACACAGCTCGTTGACCGCCACCTGCCTGCAGCTCAAGGAAACAGTTTTACTGACAGTGAGCTTTTAAACATGAAGGCTCACTTACCGTGCAGGGGCCCACTGAGTCCAGCAAGTCCTAGCCTGTCTGTATTGCCACCAGGCATAACATTCGGGGCCCTGGTCAAAACATCCGGGGCTACAGCCCCGAATGTTTTGACCTGGCGACGCCCCTGGAGACATCAGATCCACTGGATCTTCAAGAAACAAGTGGGTCTGAGTCAAAAAAGTGGAAAAAAAAGTGTAAAAACAAATGAAAAATGTAAAAAAATAAATAATTTTTTCCACATACGCACATTTATAATTGAGTAAAAATAAATAAAATAAAATACCCTAGACATGTTAGGTATCACCGTGTCCGTAACAATTTACTCTACAAAAATCTCACATGACCTAACCCCTCAGATGAACACAGTAAAAAAATAAAATAAAGCCATTTTTGTCACTTTACATCACAAAAAGCGTAATATCAAGCGATCAAAAAGGCGTATGCCCCCAAAATAGTACCAATCTAACCGTCATGTCATCCCGCAAAAAATTATCCCCTACCTGAGACAATCGCCCAAAAAATAAAAAAAAACTACAGCTGTCACACTATGGAGACACTAAAACATGTTTTTTTTTGTTTCAAAAATGATATTATTGTGTAAACCTTAAATAAATAAAAAAAGTATACATGTTAGGTATCGCCATGTCCGTAACAACCTGCTCTACAAAAATCTCACATGACCTAACCCCTCAGGTGAACGCAGTAAAATGAATAAATAAAAGCTGTGCCAAAATTACCAATTTTTGGGTCACCTTGCCCCATAAAGTGTAATAATGAATAATCAAAAAATCATATGTACCCAAAAATGGTACCAATAAAAATTTCAACTCTTCCTGCAAAAAATGAGCCCCTACACAAGACGATCGGAAGAAAAATAAAAAAGATATGGCGTTCAGAAAATGGAGACACAAAAACATATTTTTTCTCAAAAATGCTTTATTATGTAAAACTGAAACAAACAAACAAAGAAAGTAGACATATTTGATATCATCGTGTCCGTAACAACCTGCTCTATAAAAATACCACATGATCTAACCTGTCAGATGAACATGATAAAAAACAAAAAATAAATACAGTACCAAAACATCCATTCTTCGGTTACCTTGTTTCTCAAATAAAATAATATAGAGCGATTAAAAATCATATGTACCCCAAAATAGTACCAATAAAACTGTCATCTAATCCCGTAGTTTCCAAAATGGGGTCAATTTTTGATTGTTTGTACTATAGGGTGCATCTGGGGGGCTTCAAATGGGACATGGTGTCTAAAAACCAGTCCAGCAAAATCTGCCTTCCAAAAACCATATGGCGCTCCTCTCCATCTGCGCCCTGCCATGCGCCCATACAGCAGTTTACCACCACATGTGGGGTGTTTCTGTAAACTGCAGAATCGGGGTAATAAATATTTGATTTTTGTTTGGCTGTTAACCTTAGATGTGTTAAAGAAAAAATGGACTAAAATGGAAAATCTGCCAAAAAAATGAAATTTAGAAATTTCATCTCCATTTTCCTTTAATTCTTGTGGAATAGCTAAAGGGTTAACCAAGTTTATAAAATCAGTGTTAAGTAACTTGAGGGGTGTAGTTTCCAAAATGGGATCATTTATGGGGGGTTCTACTATGTAAGCCCCACAAAGTGACTTCAGACCTGAACTGGTCCTTAAAAAGTGGGTTTTTTCTTAAAAATGTTAAGAATTGCCTCTAAAATTCTAAGCCTTCTAATGTCCCCCAAAAATAAAATGACATTTACAAAATGATGCAAACATAAAGTAGACATATGGGGAATGTTAAATAATAAATATTTTATGAGGTATCACTTTCAATTTTAAAAACAGAGAAATTGAAATTTTGAAAATTGTTAATTTTTTAATTTTTTTGGTAAAGTTGGTATTTTTTCATCAATAAAAGTGACATATATTGACTCAAATTTATGACTGTCATGAAGTACAATGTGTCACGAGAAAACAATCTCAGAATGGCTTGGATAAGTAAAAGTGTTCCAAAGTTATTACCACATACAGTGATACTTGTCAGATTTTCAAAAATAAGCCTGGTCACGAAGGAGCAAAATGGCCTGGTCATTAAGGGGTTAAGATGCACTCTTTCTTGTCTCTGCATTTAAATAGTTGACAGCATGGTATATATTGCAGCTTTTCTCTTTAGAATTCATAGTTTTATTCCACATGTAATCCATTTTTAAATGTATGTTTAATCTAAATGTCAGTGATGGATACTACCTATAGTCGATTTAAGGTTAAAATATGCATGTTGGTACAGAAATCTCATGTGAAAGAGAATGTTTGATGGCTCAGAAGAAAAAAAATCCTAATTATAATGTCTCACATTAAGAAGTTGTCTAGAGAAATTCCCAGATTTATATTCGGTTTGTTTATTTTTGGATCTGTGGAAGGTCAAAGACATCCTGGAAAAGTGTGGGAAAGAGAATATAACTTATACCTTGTAATTGTAAACCTGTCACTTAATTTCAATGTTTTAGGCAGGCTTAGCTTGTAATGGTGCCCTCTTGATCTTGAGTCAACTTAGTGAGAATAGTTTATTGGGATCAATTTTTCCGTAAAGAAACAACTTAAATAGCTCAGTTTGGAGTTTGAAGTATGGTTTGAAGATGTATTGTACAAGTAGTGATCTCTAATGAGGAAAAAATTCACTGGGACCAGGGCGTGTGAAGGATGAGATGGGTAGTGGGTCTGGCTGCAACAGTTATTCAAATAAATCAGTGCTCTTTAAGGCTGGGGCAGTGACAGGACTGAATACCCTTTCTTCCCTCTGGACACACCCTGATGTTGGGGCTCTTGCCTGATGGTAGTTGGTTTAGCCTTGGTGTTGTAGGTTTGTTGTGGGTGCAAGACAGAAAATGTAGGGGCTGTAGCTAGCGAGTGGTGTTAGAGTCAATAACCAGGTCAATTGTAGAAAATAGACAAGTCTCTCTTTATTACAGTGCAAAATGGGAGTTATAGTACATCCAACGGTATCAAAACACAGTTCCGAGCAATTTGCAGAGCATTTCATTATGCCTATTGCCACACCTCCCTGTCCAGTTGGCAGATATTCCCTGGGGGGAATTTATCATTAGGCTTCTTTCTTACTCCACTTCTGGTTTGCTGTAAAGTGTCTTATCTGTTAGGCAGATTTATCAACCCTTCTGTCTCCATTTGATAAATGTGGTGATATCTAGGCAGTTTTGAAGTCGAACTGATTTGTCGCAAAAAAGTCGCAGAAGCTCTATTTTGCGACTTTTTGAAGACAGAATTTTGGAGTGAAGGTGTGATAAATCAGGGCCAAAGGCTTTTTATATTTAGTGAAAATGAGTACTCTTTAAACGTATACAAAGTAACCTATATTGTATAGCTAGTACCTAGTCTTTAATATGATAAATAAAGTATACATACCTCCCAACCGTCCTGGATCCAGCGGGACAGTCCCGGATTGCAGTGGCTGTCCCACTGTCCTGGTACGGGGGAGCTATGTCCCGGTCTCTGGCGGCTGTCTCTGCGTCCATAGGACGCAGAGCAGAGGCATAGCTAAAGGCTCATGGGCCCCGGTGCAAGAGTTCAGTTTGGGCCCCCCTTCCCTCAGTGCTTTTTGGTGAGTGGTAGGGAAGCACATAGCCTTTCTGTTGCCTGAGGCAAAAATTGAAATGGCAGCCCCCATGCCAAATTCTTGACCTAACCCCTTCCCTCCATCCAGAGATGTAACTTTACCAGCATGCACTTTCTATACTGGTGTCTTCTTATGCGCCACAAGGGTCTTTGGGCCCCCTCAGGCTCCTGGGCCCGATAGCGACTGCTACCTCTGCACCTCCTATAGCTACGCCCCTGATGCAGAGACAGTTGCCTGTTGCAAGAAGAAGCAGACAGCTGGAATCGTCTGCCTGCTTCTTTCATCCTTCTTTCATCCTCCGAGTCCCCCCTTGTCACCCTCCCCCCCCCCCCCCGCAGCTCTCTCCGTACCTTCTTCCTCATGTCTGGGTGGGGGCGGGGCCGGCCGTCAGTCAGCATTGGCTCCGCCCCCTGTAGACAAGAAAAGAAGATCTCCTGCTGGTGACTCTGCAGCTAGAAAAAAAGGTAAGTATAAGGTTTTTATTTTTTTTTTTAACTTTCTGTGAGGGGACTGCACTGTGTTTATTATCCCTGTATTGTGACATCGCTGTGTTTATTATCCCTGTACGGTGACATCACTGTGTTTATTATCCCTGTACGGTGACATCACTGTGTTTATTATCCCTGTACGGTGACATCACTGTGTTTATTATCCTTGCATGATGACATCACTGTGTTTATTATCCCTGTACTGTGACATCACTGTATTTATTATCCCTGTACTGTGACATCACTGTGTTTATTATCCCTGTACGTTAACATCACTGTGTTTATTATCCCTGTACTGTGACATCACTGTATTTATTATTCCTGTACTGTGACATCACTGTGTTTATTATCCCTGTACGGTGACATCACTGTGTTTATTATCCCTGTACTGTGACATCACTGTGTTTATTATCCCTGTACGGTGACATCACTGTGTTTATTATCCCTGTACTGTGACATCACTGTGTTTATTATCCCTGTACGGTTACATCACTGTGTTTATTATCCCTGTACTGTGACATCACTGTATTTATTATCCCTGTACGGTGACATCACTGTGTTTATTATTCCTGTACAGTGACATCACTGTGTCTATTATCCCTGTCCTGTGACATCACTGTATTTATTATCCCTGTACTGTGACATCACTGTGTTTATTATCCCTGTACGGTGACATCACTGTGTTTATTATCTCTGTACTGTGACATCACTGTATTGATTATCCCTGTACTGTGACATCACTGTGTTTATTATCCCTGTACGGTGACATCACTGTGTTTATTATCCCTGTACTGTGACATCACTGCATTTATTATCCCTGTACTGTGACATTACTGTGTTTATTATCCCTGTACTGTGACATCACTGTGTTTATTATCCCTGTACTGTGACATCACTGTGTTTATTATCCTTGTATGGTGACATCACTGTGTTTATTATCCCTGCACTGTGACATCACTGTATTTATTATCCCTGTACTGTGACATCACTGTGTTTATTATCCCTGTACGTTAACATCACTGTGTTTATTACCCCTGTACTGTGACATCACTGTGTTTATTATCCCTGTACGGTTACATCACTGTGTTTATTATCCCTGTCCTGTGACATCACTGTATTTATTATCCCTGTACTGTGACATCACTGTGTTTATTATCCCTGTACGGTGACATCACTGTGTTTATTATCTCTGTACTGTGACATCACTGTATTAATTATCCCTGTACTGTGACATCACTGTGTTTATTATCCCTGTACGGTGACATCACTGTGTTTATTATCCCTGTACTGTGACATCACTGTATTTATTATCCCTGTACTGTGACATTACTGTGTTCATTATCCCTGTACTGTGACATCACTGTGTTTATTATCCCTGTACTGTGACATCACTGTATTTATTATCCCTGTACTGTGACATCAATGTGTTTATTATCCCTGTACTGTGACATCACTGTGTTTATTATCCCTGTACGGTGACATCACTGTGTTTATTATCCCTGTACTGTGACATCACTGTACTTATTATCCCTGTACTGTGACATCACTGTGTTTATTATCCCTGTACGGTGATATCACTGTGTTTATTATCACTGTACTGTGACATCACTATATTTATTATAACTGTACTGTGACATCACTGTGTTTATTATCCCCGTACAGTAAGGGGACTGGGTGATTAGGCTATAGTGGGTGGAGTTAGGGGCGTGGCCTAGTGCTGAAAAAATTTGCTTACTATATGTCCTTTTTTGTCTCTTTACAAAGTTGGGAGGTATGAAGTATATATTATCGAGAGCTCTTCTATTGTTTATACTCTTATAGTCACATTGAATATATGCATGTTATACTCAGTCCCGAATGTGATAAATTACCTTAAAAAACAACTGTTTTCTTGGACCAGATGTCAGCTCTTTTATCTTTGTTTCCAAGATGTGCCAAACAGGGTGTTTTCTTACGCATTGTGATATCTTGCCATTAATGCTTCCATTCTAGACACAACAAAAAAGAAGACTAGCACAAAGAGAAAAAGTAGACTTTACAATAGAGAATAAAAATGGTCTCCATTCTGCTACAAAATCGTACATCTAACTGCACATTTCTTTTTGAAAGGTTACTATTGTCCACAGAGTGCAGTACATTAGTTGTCAAGGATAGAGCAGTAGATGTTTTTCATTAATTTTGAAAGGTGAGTGGATTGCTTACGCAGCAGATAGCTGCTAGGATCACGTAGATTAATTCGAAATCTGTATTTCAGAAACAAAATATTTTTTGAGCTACTGTTTTAATTATTTTTTAATAACATTTAAAGACACATCAACTGATTTTCTTATGAAATCCATTTTGTTCTGCTGTCCTGGATATATAGATATTATATAGGTCTGAAGCTCTAAATCCCCACAATGGATTGTAAAAGAAGAGAAAGTATAAACAACAGATACCTGTTAGAATCTACTCCTAGTTTTGAGTTAAAAAAACGACATTAAAAAAACAGAATGTGTGGTAGCAGTCTAAGGGCTTATTCATATGGTGGAATTTGCCAGCAGAATTTTGGTGCAGACAACTTGTCAAAATTCCAACTGTGGATGTGTGGTCTCTGCCTCCCATTATTTTCAATAAAAGGCAGCGCTGCTGTTAATGGGCCACAACTGCGCCATGAAGGGACATGATGGTTGGAGAAAGTGTTAATTAAGGTGAAGTGATTGGAAGCATGGGTTTCCCATGTGCTTCACACATTAACCTTTTAGAGGGATATTCCGGTTACATTAAGTTATCCTCTATCCACAATTTAAGGGAAAACTATTAGATTGGTGGAGGTCCTAACACTGGGACCCCCATTGATCACAAGAATGGGACCCCATGCCCCCTGCAGCCCTCTGAAATGAACAGAGTGGCCATATAGGCCTGTGTGTGGCCGTCTGTTCTGGGGTACTACATTAGCAGTGTACATGGACATTGGATAAGATATAGGGCAAAAGATGGACACACACAGATCCTGTACAGACATCTTCAAGAAATGACCACTGACCATCTTGTAACGGATAGCTGCAGATACACGGATGTGTGAAAGAGGTCTAAAAGTACAGTACAAAGAAAGGAGAAAATAAATTAAAAGTCATATACACATATAATAACAAATCTGCAGTGCAGAGTACTAATATTAAATGGACATGCATAGCAATATAACACATAGATTTTAAAAGGTTCACGATTAGCATATACCTGACATTAATGAAATAAAACATGTCAGAAAATAACCTATAAAGCTGCTTACACTGCATGTAAGACCTAATTCACGGGTAATTCACACTACAGAGTGTTTCTGTCCATGCCTCCGCACCACAAAAAAGTGGTGCATGCACTACATTTTGTGGTGTGCACCGTTGGATGCGGATCGCAGACCTCATTCAAGTGAATAGGTCCCTTTTAGCATACGGCAGCCCTACGGTCGGTGACAATGCATTGGGGTCTGCAGCTCGGGCCCGGCCGGCACACGTTTATGTGCATGAGCCCTATTCCTTACAATACCAGTACCAGCTGCAGTAGTAACAAAGTGAAGCAGAAAAAACATTCTGTGCGAATGTGGCCTGAAAATGTCTAGGTGAACGCAAAAATAACTGATGTGTACCATGAGTTGGGTCCTGGGATGGCAGTACTAAGTGCAATGGAAATATTTGGGCTTGAAATCCTCACGTAATCTCTATGTTTATATTATATCTTGCACTTAATATTTATGTGACATGAGAATAAGCATTTCCATTTTATTTTTGGTTATTAAACTGAGAGTTGGAAAATTCTGTTAAAGGAGATATCAGGCATTTCATAACATTTGTCAACTTCGTACTAGAGATCTGGCAGTAGCAATAAAAGAAGATGTACGTATTTCATAATATAAGTACATACTTACTAGTCTTATAGTATAAATACCAACCAAATGACTATATTTAATTTATGCACTTAGATAGCGCTACTATATTAGTAGCACTATCTAAGTGCATATTCCACAGTGCTTTACAGACATTAGCATCCAACTGTCCCCAATGGGGCCCACAATCTAAGTTCCCTATCAGTATGTCTTTGGAGAGTGGGAGGAAATCCTGTATTTCCTTCTCACCTGTCTGTTCATAATACTTATTCTATATCTCCAGGAGTTGGGAAGTTCACTTAGACATAAGTCTTGATGGATGTCTTTTTTCAACCATAATTACTATATAACTATATGTAAAACCAAACAGCAGTCATCAATTTTCTTACACTTTCATTATCTTGTTTCTGTCAACTGCCTAGACAGAAGAAACGTAAATGTCTGGACAGTGATAGATTATTTTATTGTGTATTATGAATCAGAGACGCTCCTGACTTTGTAACCTTTAGTGTATTATGTAGTTTGAGTAGACATGCCATTTAAAGGGGTTGGCCAATTTATAGAAAAATTGCCACAAACATTTCACAGACTTTTATGCTGTGTCCAGGGCCGTATTTAGGGTTCATGCTGCCCTAGGCACTCTCTGTGATGACGCCCCCCCCCAACCCGATCCATTCCCCCACGCTCTCAAATTTCAGCCGCGCCACCACCCCCCAGCAAAACCTGACCCTATGTCACAGGGGTCGGCCCTATAGGCTGACAATGGAGGCTATTGTGCCTGCATGTATTTACTATATTTCTACATAACTATCGCAGCAATGTACCGTATCTAGAGCTTGCCAGCAAACTTAATGCAACTAAAGGAGTCATGATAAACATACCACATACTAACTATGCACCCACCAAACCTCAGATCAGCATAATGTGCCCCCATCAGACCTCAGATCAGCAGAATGTGCCCCATCAGACCTTAGATCATTAGAATGTGCCCCCAACAGACCTCAGATCAGCCCACTGTACCCCCATCAGACCTCAGATCAGCCCGCTGTACCCCAATCAGACCTCACATCAGCCCATTGTGCCCCCATCAGACCTCACATCAGGCTACTGTGCCCCCATCAGACCTCAGATCAGCCCACTTTGCCCCCATCAGACCTCAGATCAGCCCACTTTGCCCCCATCAGACCTCACATCAGCCCACTGTGCCCCCATCAGACCTCAGATCAGCCCATTGTGCCCCCATCAGACCTCACATTAGCCCACTGTGCCGCCATCAGACCTCAGATCAGCCCATTGTGCCCCCATCAGACCTCAGATCAGCCCATTGTGCCTCCCATCAGACCTCAAATCAGCCTCTTGTGCCCCCATCAGACCTCAGAACAGCCCACTGTGCCCCCATCAGACCTCAGATCAGCCCATTGTGCCACCATCAGCCTTCAGATGCCAGCCCATGTGACCTCATCAGCCTTTTGTGCCCCCCCATCAGACCTCAGATCAGCCTTTTGTGCCCCCATCAGACCTCAGATCAGCCCATTGTGCCCCCATCAGACCTCAGATCAGCCCATTGTGCCCCATCAGCCCGTTGTGCCCCATCAGACCTCAGATCAGAACATTGTGCCCCATCAGAGATCACATCAGCCTTTCGTGCCCCAGCCCCCATCAGACCTCAGATCAGCCCGCTTTTCCCCCATAAGACCTGTCCCATTTGCCAGCCTGACAGGTGCCCCCCAGATGTGCACAGCCACAAACACACACAAAAAAAATACTTACCTGTTCGCTCCGGACTTCAGCGCGTGCCTTCTTCTCCTGAAGCAGTGTGATCCCGCGAGACTTGTGACCCAACTCCGGGTCTCGCGGTATCACACAGCCAGCCCAGGAGGAAGCGCCGGAGAGCTGCATGGGGCATGGGGACGGGTGGCCACGGCAGGGTAAGGGTTTAGGGCCGCTTCTAGCTTTTCTACTGCCTGAGGTGAAAAATGAAATGGCGTCCCCTTCCCTTGCCCCCATCAGACCTCAGATCAGCATCTTGTGCCCCCATCAGACCTCAGATCAGTGTCTTGTGCCCCTATCAGACCTCAGATCAGCGTCTTGTGCCCCCATGAGGCCTCAGATCAGCGTCTTGTGACCCCATCAGACCTCAGATCAGTGTCTTGTGACCCCATCAGACCTCAGATCAGCGTCTTGTGACCCCATCAGGCCTCAGATCAGCGTCTTGTGACCCCATCAGACCTCAGATCAGTGTCTTGTGCCCCCATCAGACCTCAGATCAGCGTCTTGTGCCCCCATCAGACCTCAGATCAGCGTCTTGTGACCCCATCAGGCCTCAGATCAGCGTCTTGTGACCCCATCAGACCTCAGATCAGCAGATCAGCGTCTTGTGCCCCCATCAGACCTCAGATCAGCGTCTTGTGCTCCCATCAGACCTCAGATCAGCGTCTTGTGCCCCCACCATCAGGCCCCTCAGCCAGATCAGCGTCTTGTGACCCCATCAGACCTCAGATCAGTGTCTTGTGCCCCATCAGACCTCAGATCAGTGTCTTGTGCCCCCATCAGACCTCAGATCAGCGTCTTGTGCCCCCATCAGACCTCAGATCAGCGTCTTGTGCCCCCATCAGACCTCAGATCAGCAGATCAGCGTCTTGTGCCCCCATCAGACCTCAGATCAGCGTCTTGTGCTCCCATCAGACCTCAGATCAGCATCTTGTGCCCCCATCAGACCTCAGATCAGCGTCTTGTGCCCCCCATCAGACCTCAGATCAGCGCCTTGTGCCCCCATCAGACCTCAGATCAGCGTCTTGTGCCCCCATCAGACCTCAGATCAGCATCTTGTGCCCCCATCAGACCTCAGATCAACACATTGTTCCCCCATCAGACCTCAGATCAGCATCTTGTGCCCCCATCAGACCTCAGATCAGCGTCTTGTGCCCCATCAGACCTCAGATCAACGTCTTGTGCCCCCCTCAGAACTCAGATGAGCATCTTGTGCCTTGTGCCCCCCTCAGACCTGCCCACCCAGCCACTTAAAAAAAACATACTTACCTGTCCTGCGCTGCCGCTGCCCTCAGCTCCCGCGCTCCACTGTCTTCCCTTACTACTACTGATGGGGTATCCACCTTGTTTTATGAAATAAATAATTCTATAACACCTTGAATCTCTAATTGGGGTGAAAACCGGTCTATTTTTACAGTAATTTGGGTTTCGACCTTGTTATATAGATAAGTTATTCGATTAGGCCTTGAATTTCAAATTGGGGTGAAAAAGCAATCTAATACTACTGCTATTTTACACTTACACTTACAGTTACTGTTACTGTACAATATGTCCGACAGACAGGTGCCAGAGCCTTCCAAGGAAACAGACAGTGGCAAAAATGTTTCTGGAGCCAGGAGAAGTAGCAGCAGAAGGGGGGGGGGGGGGGTCAGAGCTGCCAGTGCCATACAGTGGTCATGTTTTGACCAGCAACCCAGCTGTCCTTAAATGATTGACTCGGTCTTCAACATTAGACACCCACCCAGGAGTTGGTGGGTTCCTCTGACACCACAATTAGTTGGCATGGTCCAGAAACAAGCTCTGTGCCCCCACCTGTCCTAAACCTGCCTCTTTCATTTTGTGCTCCTTCTGCTCGGGAAGTATTGTATGCTGCTAGCTCTGCTTCGCATTTCAACAAGGACAAGCTTATAGAGGACAGTCAGCAGCTACTGCCCAGTCCAGATTTGGAGGAGAGATCTGCGTTTTCCTCTTGTAGGCAAGTAGCAATGATGTGAGTCACATGGAAGCAGGTGTTTTGAGCGGTCAGTGACATGGCCATGAGACTGTTGAAGATGATCAGTAATGTGCAGACAGTAGTGGATGATGATGTAGCCGATTGCACAAAGAAGCCAGGTGAAGAGGAGGCTTCAACATCATCATCAGAGGTGAGGGTGGCAGATTGCCTGTGAGACAGTGGCAGGGTGGCAGCGTGCAACTCAACCAGCAGGGTGTAAGCATGGCCATGAGCCAGAAGGATTCAAGAAGTGTGACATCTGGAGCCAAACATGCCTGGAGTAGACCATCTGCTACTCAGGGGCCTACCTGTCCGGAAATAACTAGTGGTGCACGGCTTCATAGATGCAGCAGCAGGCAGTCAGCATGGAGTTGGTGGGGGAAAAATTCCCTACTCGATGTTCTGCAAAGTTTTCATCAATTCACCGAAGAACGTATGTAGAATCTGTGGGCAGAAGTTGATGCGTGGCCAGGGTGCCAATGTTGGCACCACGCCCCTGCTTTAACACATGGATCATCACCATAAAGTGGCCTGGGAAAACCGTGGCGCTAATGTTGTTGTACAGCCTGAGGCATCGCCTAGAATCCCGCACCCTTTTTCCTGCAGTTAAGGCTCCACCACTTCAGCAGAAGGGAACTGTGTTTCCTTCCCATCATCTACTGGGCCTTATGCTCCTCCTCCTCCTCCTATTTCTCATCAGGCATTTTGACAGCAATCAATCACCATAGCGATTGCAAAAAGACAACAGTATGCAGGCACTCAACCAGTGGTGCATAGGCTGAATGTGCTCCTGGCCAAGTTGCTGGTACTACTGTCCCTCTCTTTCCATGTGGCTGACTCTGCACCTTTCAGAGAACTTTAATGTGGTTTTAAAGCAGTTCCTGAAGTCTACCACCCAACTGCAAGACATCTGAAAATGGGCAGGAAACTGTGCATGCACCTCAGCCACTCTTACCCTGCAAAACACACCCTCCTTAAGCTGCAATGACAGAATGGTGTTCCCCAACATCGCCTCATATGCAATGTTTCCACATGGTGAAACTCCACCCTCCACGTGTTCAACTGACTATATGAACAGAGAAAGGCCGTAAACAATTTCTTGACGATGCATGCAGACAGGAGCACCCCCCTGTGTAACTTTGATGTTAGCCAGTGGCAGCTTATGCGTGACACCTGCCCATTGCTCAGGCCCTTTGAGGAGGCTACTTTATTTGTCAGTAGTCAGGACTACAGGATGAATTATGTCATTCCACTCCTTCACACCCTGGAGCAGATGCTGATAAATCTGGCTGGCCAGGGGACAGGAGACATGGCGCCTAAATCTCACGGCCTCCTTAACCCTATGGGTGTTGAACTGCCAGAGGAGGAGGACATTCACAAAAAGCAATGCATGCAGAAATAGGTGGTTTATTTGCACAAGTGACAAGAGAGAAACAGGAGGAGCATGAAGAGCTGGAGTGAGATGAGAAAGAACAGGCAGATTACCCAGACACACCATGACTGTATGCAGTAGAGATGAAGGTAGGGAGTCCCTCCGAGTCCCATGTGTAAATGGCTAGATGCATGCTGAATGGGTTTTGTAGTGATAGCTCCATTATCACCATTCAGCAGTGGGATGACTACTGGCTCTCCACCATGTTAGCCTCTCCACCAGGCCAAAAAGGTGGCCTTTTTTACACCTGTTGAGAGGTAGGATAAACTCAACTACTATCAAGACATCCTATGTAGTCAGTTGGTCGCTGCCTATGTGCACCACTGTTCATCCTCATGAAGGTCTAACTGCGGTGCCCTGCTGGAGGGTGTTTTCAGGAGCAGCACCAGCTCCTTTAGCAGTAACTTGAGTCTCCAGTCTTTGAAGATCATGTTTCTTCACCCACCTACTGAAGAAACCAGCCAGCAGCAGGGCAAAGAGTAAAACCAGAACCAGCAGGTGGTGGCATACTTGGACTGAACCCTGTCACCCAGATCCAAGATCCCCTGAACTACTGGGCAGCCAAAATTGAATTGTACCTGCAACTGGCCAAGTTTGCCCTGAACAAGCTTTCCTGCCCGGCCAGTAGTGTGGCATCAGAGAGTGTTTTTAGTGCGGCAGGGGGCATAGTTACCCCAAAGAGAACTTGCCTTTCAACACAAAATGTTGAGACACTAACCTTTGTAAAGATGACTCAGGTGTGGATCACCAGGATTTCCACACTCTGGTACCTGATGCATCAGACTAGATCATTATGGCAGTAATGTTCTGACTACAGTGTGCTACCACACCAGAACATTGTGAAAAAATGGCCCATGCTTCAGCCACTATTCTGATGCTGCCACCCGCATGATTCCATGTACCTGATGCCTCTGCTGCAATCTTCTCCTACTGCCACCCACCATCTTGTGCTGTTAATGCCACTGCTATTGCCCCCCACCTACCCACTTTGTTACTGTCAACTGTGTTGACTCCTCATGTTGTTGCCACACTCACCACTCTGTGACTAGGCTACTATCTTGACTCCTCATGTTGTTGCCACACTCACTACTCTGTTACTAGGCCAATATGTTGACTCCTCATGCTGTTGCCAGCCTCCCCACTCTGTGCCTGGGCAACTATGTTGACTCCTCATGCTGTTGCGACTCTCACCATTCTGTGACGGGGCCTCTAATGTCCCTGTTTGGCCTTTTTGACATCGCCATTTATTTTACCCTTCTTCTAATGTGTCAGAAGAATCGAAAAATGAAAAATACAATGGATACTGTCTTTCGAGCATTCATAAGCCCTATATCACACAGTCAGTATTTTGCATCAGGATTTGATCTTGATATGAAAGCCAAAAGCAGGAGTGGGTCCAAAACACAGAAGACATGTAAATATTTCCATCACACGTTATCTCTGTTTTGGATCCACTCCTGTTTTTGCCTTACTAATAATAATCAAATACTAATGCAAAAAATTGACCAAATACTGACCGTGTGATAGAGGCCATTAAAGACCTGCATGTAGGACTTTTTTTCATATGAATAATACCGATTTCACAAGCTAATGGCCAAAACTCATGCAAATTGGGCATGAGGCATCTTGCATTGGGATTTGATCAAGATTTGGAAGCCAAAAGCAGGAGTGGGTCCAAAACACTTAAGACATGCAAATATGCACATCTGGTGTCATCTCTATTTTGGAACCACTCCTATTTTTTTGGCTTTACCAATACTGATTAATTACTGACCGAATACTGACCGTGTGAAGGCTGATGCTCAAAAGACAGGATCTGTTTTTTGGGGTTATTCTGACAGATCAGAAGAAGGGAAAAATAAACAGTCAACACAAACTTACTGCTTGTATCAGTGTGTAACAGAACAGGTTCTCTAGCAATCTATGTGGAATCAGCAGAACACGTTTTACTCTGTAGCAGAATTCACAGTTCATTTATTTGGTCAGTTTTCGACCCATAACTGACCAAATAAGTGAGGTGTGAACTGAGTCTAAGAGTGACGTATTTCACCTGTCTGTCATGGTATTTCACTACCACATGGACAAGCTATGTATGTTTCTGTACTGCACAGTTATGTACCCCGAGATACGCTCTTCCTGCAGGCTGGGAAATAGCTGACAAATTAATTTGGATCAAATTTTTGGAAAAAAGTAGGTGAAGCCTCCAAATCGAATGATCTCTAATCTTGTGGCTAACCATGAACTTGGAAAAAAGTTTTCTGGTGTAAATTACTGTATGATAAACCTGTAGGACTGTGTTGGGGGTCACTCCTTCCACTAAGCCTCACCTACAGGGGTAGACCGAGAAAAAAACTAAGTGTCCCCATATTGTAGGGGAGTCCAAATTGACTGAAGGCAGGGCAACACAAGTATGTGTGGTCAGTAATACCATAGCGCAAAACACCATCCCATCAGAATCATATACCACAGTGCAGTAAAATATATTCCTCCAAAAGCTGTCCCTCTGTAGTGGCCACCAATAGATGCCATTTTCTGTCCTCCTCCTCCAGTTGTCTTTGGAGCAGGGACAGCTATGGAGCAGGGAACTTAGGAGATGAAATGCAGGTCACAACAGTTCAGTTTAGTAGGGCATGTGCGGTCATTGATACATAAGTACCTGGTTCTCACAGCATTAATTACCATTGAGAGCTCATAATGTACCTGGCCAGCAGCAGAGAGGAGGACTTGAATGGTCCCCTGGGGCATCAGCCCACTGGGAAATTTTCCTGTAAGGTATATAGCCAATCTGCCCCTGCCTACCTACTTTAAGAATAAAGTGGTGTGAGCTGCAACAAAAAAGCAAAAAGTAGAATTTTTTGAACAAAGGCTTGCATATGTGGCTTTTTGCATTGAGTTAGTTATAAAGATAAAGAATTAATAGTTACTCACGTTTCGATAATTATTTTTTCTTTCGGAGAACTCTAAAGTGGGATAAAGTGGGATATTGAAGATTTAAGTAACACTGCCATTGAATAAGAATATACAGTACATAAAACTCATATTGTCTAAGTTATTTACATTTTTAGAATAAGGATTATTTTCTGGAAGTGACTATGTCTACTGTTACTATAGATATGGATTACGAGTAGAGATGAGCAAGCATGCTCGTCCGAGCTTGGTGCTCGTTCAAGCATTAGGGTACTCATAAGTGCTTGATGCTCGGACGAGCATCTCGCCATGCTCGAGGAAATGGCATCTCCCGCATTTAGAATTTTTGGCGCCTATAAACTCAGCCAATCACAAGCCAGGAGACTCTGCGGTACACCCAGCATCACGTGGGGCCCTTACATGTCGATAGCAGGGGTTGGCTGTTGGCTGGCCAGATCAGGTGACCCTGGAATATACTAGTGGCTGCCCGCGGTGCTCGGCTCAGTCGCTGCCTGGATGTCGTTAGGGACAGATCTGCTGCATTTCAGTGAGAGTGTTAGGGCCTGGATTTAGTTCTCTGTTAGGCAGGAGTGATCTAAAAAGAACCCAACAGCCCTTCTAAGGGCTACAAGACACTTTTTTTGTCTCCTGGCTGGGCTGGCTGGCACTAGTAGTGCAGCTATCGCCATATATAACAATTTTTTTTTTATTATTGTTTTATCTCAGTGATACAAATCAATTTCATACAGCTGTGTGGAACCATTCTGTGTGTCACAGTTCAGCTGTCCAGTCACCACAAACCACAATCCGTATTTTCTGTCCAGGTGACCCATTCTGTACGTCACGTAATAAAAAAAGGTCTTTTGCTCTCACTGATACAGCTACATTAGAAAAATCATTGTGCAACATTTGTCTGGGTTGCACTTAATATAGCCACAGTCAGCAGGGGCTGAGTTTTCTTTCTGATATTTTCTGCACGTCACATTAAAAAAAAAATTAAAAAAAGTTTTTTTTTGTTGTTTTATCTCAGTGATACAAATCCATTTCATACAGCTGTGTGGAACCATTCTGTGTGTCACAGTTCAGCTGTCCATTCACCACAAACCACAATCCGTATTTTCTGTCCATGTGACCTATACTGTACATCACGTAATTAAAAAAGGTCTTTTGCTGTCACTGATACAGCTACATTACAAAAATCTGAGTGCGACATTTTTTTTAGTTGCAGTCAAAATAGCCACAGTCAGCAGGGGCTGAGTTTGCCCTCTGATATATTCTGCACGTCACGTTAAAAAAAAATATATATATATATATATCTATATATAGATTATATAGTTTTTTTGTTGTTTTATCTCAGTGATACAAATCCATTTCATACAGCTGTGTGGAACCATTCTGTGTGTCACAGTTCAGCTGTCCATTCACCACAAACCACAATCCGTATTTTCTGTCCAGGTGACCTATACTGTACGTCACGTAATTAAAAAAGGTCTTTTGCTCTCACTGATACAGCTACATTACAAAAATCTGAGTGCGACATTATTCTTGGTTGCAGTCAAAATAGCCACAGTCAGCAGGGGCTGAGTTTGCTCTCTGATATATTCTGCACGTCACGTTAAAAAAAACAAAACCAAAAAAATATATATAGTTTTTTTGTTGTTTTATCTCAGTGATACAAATCCATTTCATACAGCTGTGTGCAACCATTCTGTGTGTCACAGTTCAGCTGTCCATTCACCACAAACCACAATCCGTATTTTCTGTCCAGGTGACCTATACTGTACGTCACGTAATTAAAAAAGGTCTTTTGCTTTCACTGATACAGCTACATTACAAAAATCTGAGTGCGACATTTTTCTGGGTTGCAGTCAAAATAGCCACAGTCAGCAGGGGCTGTTTGCTCTCTGATATATTCTGCACGTCAAATTAAAAAAAAATATATAGATATATATATATATATATATATATATATATATATATATATAGTTTTTTTGTTGTTTTATCTCAGTGATACAAATCCATTTCATACAGCTTTGTGGAACCATTCTATGTGTCACAGTTCAGCTGTCCATTCACCACAAACCACAATCCGTATTTTCTGTCCATGTGACCTATACTGTACGTCACGTAATTAAAAAAGGTCTTTTGCTCTCACTGATACAGCTACATTACAAAAATCTGAGTGCAACATTTTTCTTGGTTGCAGTCAAAATAGCCACAGTCAGCAGGGGCTGAGTTTGCTCTCTGATATATTCTGCACGTCACGTTAAAAAAAAAATATATGTATATATAGTTTTTTTGTTGTTTTATCTCAGTGATACAAATCCATTTCATACAGCTGTGTGGAACCATTCTGTGTGTCACAGTTCAGCTGTCCAGTCACCACAAACCACAATCCGTATTTTCTGTCCAGGTGACTCATTCTGTACGTCACGTAATTAAAAAAGGTCTTTTGCTCTCACTGATACAGCTACATTACAAAAATCTCTGTGCGACATTTGTCTGGGTTGCACTTAAGCAGACCAAGTCTGCCTAATCTAATAGTTTCAGTGTAATTGCTCCATACTGCACGGTACGTAATAACATACGTAATTTTGCTCTAACTTATCCACCTATATATTAACTTGTTCAGATTGAGCAAGTTTGTGGGTTTCAGTACAGCAGGCCCATTTTTTTTGTATATATAATACACTTATATACAGAAAATGTTGAACCACAGGGCTAAGGGTCGAGGGCGTGGGCGTAGGCGTGGGCATTCAATTACTGCAGGGGCAGAGGCCGTGGTCCTGGGCAGGCTGAGACAGTACCTGCTCATGAGGGAGCAGGGGAATGCCGCAGAGCTACACTCCCTAGCTTCATGTCTCAACTTACAGGGACACGTGGTAGAGGACTGTTGAAACCACAACAGTGCGAACAGGTGATGTCGTGGATTGCGGACAATGCTTCAAGTAATTTGTCCACCAGTCAGTCTTCCACGCAGTCCACCCACGTTACCCAAGGGAGCACTCCTCTGGCTCCTCCACCTCAACCTCCTTCACCCCAGTCTGCCCCCTCCCAGGAAAATTTGGAATGCGATCCTGCATACTCTGAGGAACTGTTTTCTGGACCCTTCCCAGAGTCACAAACCACTTCTCAGGTTGCTGCTGACCTCTTTCCCGATGCATAAGTTTTCCAACTGTCGCAGTCTGTGGGTGATGATGATGACATTGTTGACTTAGTGGAAGAAGTGTATAAAGAGGTGTCGGACGATGAGGAGACACGGTTGTCAGACAGTGGTGAAGTAGTTGTCAGGGCAGGAAGTCCGAGGGGGGAGCAGACTGAGGAAACGACCCAAGCTGGGTTGATAAGCCGAGCGAAGACAGTGCTTCTGAGGCAGAGGCGAGTGCTGCACCAGAACAGATTGGAAGAGGCAGTGGTGTGGCCAGAGGGAGAAGCAGGGCCAGAGCTGGTGCATCAGCAGCAACTGTTTCACGTAGTGAAGCTCCCGTGGAGAGGCCTAGATGTTCGCAAGTCTGGAGGTTCTTTAAAGAAATTGAGGATGACCAACGGACTGTGGTGTGCAACCTGTGCCACACCAGGATCAGCAGGGGTGCCACCACTACTAGCCTAACCACCACCAGCATGCGCAGGCATATGAGTGCTAAACACCCCACTCAATGGAACCAAGGCCGTTCACCACCTCCTGCGAGTCACACCACTGCTCCTTCCCCTGTGTCACTCGCTGCCTCTGCTAGTCAACCCCCTGCCCAGGACCCGGCACGAGCGCCTCCCGCCGGAAAACCACACCTTTGCCTCCACGATCCTCCACATCGTCCACCAATGTGTCCCTGCGCAGCGTTCAGCTGTCTTTACAGCAGACGCTGGAGTGCAAGAGGAAATACAGTTCAACCCACCCACATGCCCAAGCCCTCAACGTCCACATCTCCAAATTGCTGAGCCTGGAGATGCTGCCCTATAGGCTGGTAGAGACTGAGGCCTCACAACCTCATGGCGGTGGCTGCCCCTCAGTATTCGGTCCCCAGCCGCCACTATTATTCCCGATGTGCCGTCCCATCCCTACACCAGCACGTGTCACAGAACATCATCCGTGCCCTGACCAACGCTGTTTCTGAGAAGGTCCACCAAACCACGGACACGTGGACAAGTGCTGCCGGGCAGGGACACTATATCTCACTGACGGCACATTGGGTTAACTTGGTGGAGGCTGGGACCGAGTCTGACCCTGGGGCCGCTCATGTACTGCCCACACCGAGGATTGCGGGGCCTACCTCGGTCACGGTCTCTCAGACGTACTATGCCTCCTCCTCCGACCCCTCCTCCTCCTCCTCCACCTCCTCCTTCGAATTACCATCCGTGGGCACAGCGCCTTCAGTCAGTAGCTCTAGGCGCAGCAGCAGTGCCGTGGCTAAGCGCCAGCAGGCGGTGCTCAAACTGTTGAGCTTAGGTGACAAAAGGCACACCGCCCAAGAGCTGTTACAGGGCATCATGGCACAGACCGATCTGTGGCTGGCACCGCTGAACCTCAAGCCAGGCATGGTTGTGTGTGACAACGGGCGTAACCTGGTGGCGGCTCTGCAACTCAGCAGACTGACACATGTGCCATGCCTGGCCCACGTGTTCAATCTCATAGTTCAGCAGTTCCTCAAGACATACCCCAATCTGTCTGATTTGCTCACCAAGGTGCGCTGCATCTGTGTGCATTTCCGCAAGTTGACCACTGATGCTGCCACTCTCAGGGCAGCGCAGCGCTGCCTACAACTGCCTGCTCACCGACTGTTGTGCGACGTGCCCACAAGATGGAATTCGACATTAAACATGTTATCCAGAGTTTACCAGCAGCGCAGAGCGATTGTAGACTGCTAGATGTCAACTTCCACCAGAACTGATAGTCAGGTCACTCAGATTCCTCAAGTCTACAATGAGGAGTGGACGTGGATGTCTGATATCTGCCAGGTGTTGAGCAACTTTGAGGAGTCAACACAGATGGTCAGCGGCGATGCCGCCATTATCAGCCTCACCATCCCGCTGCTTTGCCTGTTGAAAAACTCACTGCTCAGCATGAAGTTGGAGGCTTTGCGCTTGTCACAAGAGACGGTGGAGGAAGATACGTCGCTTGATAGCCAGAGCACCCTCCAGTCTGTTTCTCAGCTCGTATCGGAGGAGGGGGATGAGGATGAGGATGAGGAGGAAGAGGAGGAGAATGTCGGCGAGACAGAAGAGGGTACCAATGCTCAGTTTTTCTTAACTCTTGAGCGTGTATGGGCTGAAGAGGAGGAGGAGGAGGAGGGGCAGGAAATGGAGAGTGAGGCCAGTGAAGAGAGGGAATCCTTGCATGTTGGGACTCTGGTGCACATGGCAGACTTCATGTTAGGCTGCCTATCCTGTGACCCTCGCGTTAGAAGCATTTTTTCAAACACCGATTACTGGGTGTTCACTCTCCTGGACCCACGGTACAAGCAGAACCTTTCCACTCTCATCCCTGTAGAGGAAAGGAGTATGAGAGTGAATCAATATCAACAGGCCCTGGTGCACAAGCTGAAACAATCCTTCCCATCTGACGCCGCTAGCATTCTGTGGGCCAAGTAGCGGGGGAGAGGAGGCGAGCAGGCAGCTTGTCCAGCACTGGCAGGGGAACGCTCTCCAAGGCCTTTGCCAGTTTTATGTCACCCCAGCAAGACACTGTCACCTGTCCCCAGTCTCGGCAGAGTAGGGGTGAGCTTTACAGATAGATGGTGAGGGAGTACCTAGCTGACCATACCAACGTCCGGACCGATCACTCTGCTCCATACAACTACTGGGTTTCAAAGCTGGAAACGTGGCCTGAACTGGCGCTGTACGCCTTGGAGGTGCTGGCCTGCCCTGCCACTAGCGTGTTGTCAGAGCGGGTATTCAGTGCAGCTGGTGGCGTCATCACCGATAAGCGTACACGCCTGTCAATTGACAGCGCTGACAGGCTGATGCTTATTAAAATGAACAGAGCCTGGATTTCACCGGAATTCAAATCTGCTCCGTGGGAAAGCAGCTAAAGATTAACATTACTTATGTATCCGATTCCTCTTCTCTACTCCTCCTACTCCTCCTCCTCCTTGTCGTCTTTGCCTAACGCTTACCTAAAAAACGCAATTTTTTAGAGGTCCAACTGGCACTCTTTTACCACAATTTTTCCGGAGGTCCACCTACAGGCCCTCTCTCTAAACAATTTTTCCGGAGGCCCCCTACAGGCCCTCTCTCCAAACAATTTTTCCGGAGATCCACCTACAGGCCCTCTCTCTAAACAATTTTTCCGGAGGTCCACCTACAGGCCCTCTCTCTAAACAATTTTTCCGGAGGTCCACCTACAGGCCCTCTCTCCAAACAATTTTTCCGCAGTGTCAACTACAGACAGTGTAAAACAATGTTTCAGGAGCGTCAAACAGACAGTCCAAAACAATTTTTCAGGAGGCGCAAGTACCGACATTTAAAAA
>ONZH01031208.1:0-22478 GCA_900303285.1 Rhinella marina
AACTTATTCTCCGCAGCAGAGGTGACTCTTGGTCTTCCTTTCCTAGGGCGGTCCTCATGTGAGCCAGTTTCTTTGTAGCGCTTGATGGTTTTTGCGACTGCACTTGGGGAAACTTTCAAAGTTTTCCCAATTTTTTGCACTGACTGACCTTCATTTCTTAAAGTAATAATGGCCACTCATTTTTCTTTACTTAGCTGCTTTTTTCTTGCCATAATACAAATTCTAACAGTCTATTCAGTAGGACTATTAGCTGTGTATCCACCTGACTTCTGCCCAACACAACTCATGGTTCCAACTCCATTTATAAGGCAAGAAATCAGACTTATTAAACCTGACAGGGCACACCTGTGAAGTGAAAACCATTTTAGGTGACTACCTCTTGAAGCTCATCAAGAGAATGCCAAGAGTGTGCAAAGCAGTAATCAAAGCAAAAGGTGGCTACTTTGAAGAACCTAGAATATAAGACATATTTTCAGTTGTTTTACACTTTTTTGTTAAGTATATAATTCCTCATGTGTTAATTCATAGTTTTGATGCCTTCAGTGTGAATCTACAATTTTCATAGTCATGAAAATACAGAAAACTCTTTGAATAAAAAGGTGTGTCCAAAATTTTGGTCTGTACTGTATAACAGAATAGATTAACTACAGTATAAATGGCACAGCAGTGGAACAAGATACACCCGGCAACTACACAAAGCCTGCACTGTTCCCGCACTCTCCCTATCCTCTTCCTATAGTGTCTGAAAACTCTCCTTACGATCTCCCTACACTGTCCATGCACTCTTTCTATTCAAGATTCTACAATTAAAACTTTGTTAAAGGGGTTGTCCAAGTTATTTTTTTTGTCCTTTGTATGTTTCTTACAAGGCAAATGTAATGTTTTTTCAATGCACTTTCTTTAACTTTAGTGTCCCATTTCTCAGATTTCACTGAGGGTCACATGACCTGTGATGTCAGCGTCTCTCTCTTGTCTGCTGGTGTTTCGTGCACAAGCCTCAGAGATCAGATAACAGTTTGTACACAAGGCGTCAATGTGCTGGCCACGCCCCCCTGCACTGTCGGCTGCTGCTGCTCTCTCCCTCGATTCTTTCAGATAAGATTTTAACCCCTTCAGCCAGCACAAACTCAGGGCTGAAAGCTGCAGGCAGAAAGGAGACAAATGGCGGGCACAGGAACTGACAGACTAGTGAAGATCTGAGTAGAATATTGCAGAAGAGCATTTAGGGGGAAGATCCTGTGTGTCATTGTACAGGTGGGACTTGTAGTCCTACACATACAACATGCACCTGAGTATCCTAGCAGGCAGACATGTCACTCAGGACAGCACTTGTATTCACTCCATTTGCAGAGCCTGGGGAGGTGCAGAGATTGTTGTTATTGCATGTAAACAAAGGTCAGAAAAGAATCGGAAATTAGGAAATATAGATTTTTTTTGGCCTAAAATTTGCTTAACTGTATATATTGCTGCCCATCAGATGTTTTTTTTAATGAATTCTGTTTTTATTGAAATAAAGACATACACAATCAAACGGATTAACATGTCCGAGGCTATGCATATAGTACAGAGGTACACATGAGGTGTATATAGACATCACAATTCTCCAATTGCAGAAAGGCTTGGGTTAATCTACCTTACAATACACGATGAAGGAGACAGAGTTTGATGTTAAGGGGGAGAGAAGTGAATCAATCCCTCAAACAAAAAACACAAAAAAAAAAAAGACATATGATCCCACATGGTTCCCTCCTAATATATTTTGAGGAGGGGATTTCTCAGACACATATAATATGACTGGGTATTCAATGTACCCAAGAAAACACAGAACAAAAGCAGGAACATAAACAATAACATAGGACCACCTGGTGAGTACCTTCAGTTCAAATATTAAGGGTGATAGCTGTAACATAAACTATGTAAATGTGTAAAATGATTCCTGAGATCGTCAATGACAAATATGAAGTGTCTTACGTTGGAGCTTAGGAAGCACTTTGTTTCTCCATTTAAGAGCCTTGGGGCACAGGTGACAGAATTGCGTTAGTGGAGTAATTCTTTTTTTCTTTTTTAATTCTTTTTATTGATTTTTTAAAAACAGTAGATAAACTATACAGTAAACAGCCTCTAAAGAGGTGCATACAGAAACATGGAGCAATGTACAGTTACATGCAGAGTGGGCTCATAAGTTGTAACATATATAGACATCAAAATCACAACTACAACTGTTATCAGATATCTCTTCTTTACGGAACTTAGTCGGATATTGGCCCACTGGCCTAAATAGCGTAAGATAACTGTACTGTTTGAGAAATATAGAGGCAACCAGGGAAGGGAGGAAAAGGAAATAAGGGGATGGGGAAAGTTGAGGTCAGAGATGTGTGAGGTATAGGCACTTTCCGTAAGTGAGAAATGATCACACCATGACGAAACCAAAGTGCTCCAACTATCCATCGGTCCGGAATATAGAAATATATGCTGTGGATACTAAAAAGTCTGTTCTACCTTTTCTTGTTGAGCCAGGGGGACCATATACGATTATATTTCCCATGGCTTCTAAATTCCCAGGAGGAGAGCTCTTCTAACCTAGCTACATCATTTACTTTAATAATCCACTGAGGGAGGGTCGGCGGAAATTCAGATTTCCAGCCGGTGGCAATTAGTAACCTAGCACAGGCCAACAGTGTTCTAATCAAGCTTCTTTCGTCTGAACTGAGACCCTCTTTCATAAGAGATAAAAGAGCAACTGCTGGGGTGAATTTCAGTTTATGTTTCAGCTGCGGGAATAAAGAGGCAATGTAATCAAAGATCTCTTTCCAAAAGCCTCCAAGTTTGGAGCAGGACCACCAAATATGAAGGTAATCTCCCTTTTGTGTCTGGCATCTCCAGCACCTGTCCGAGGTTGATGGATACATCAGCACCAAGCGAGCAGGAGTTAGATACCATCTGGACAACACTTTGTATGCATTTTCTTGCATGTTTAGACATCTTGATGTTAATTTGGGGGCGGTTAATACGATATTCCTTTCCTCTGTGGAGAATGTAAGACCAAGATCCCTTTCCCACTCCCTGAGGTAGTACAAGGATCTTGGGGCATCAATTATTTGTAAATTGCCATTTATTTTGGACAATAATTTTACCGGAGAGTTAATTTGTGTGAGTAATTTCTCAAACCAGGATAGGTCTAGGGACTCTCGGGGTTTTGTGACTATGCTTTTAAGCTTCGACTTTATGTAGTCATAATGCAGAGCATTCAAATGTGGGGTTTTGAAAGTTTAATGACATCTCCTCCAAAGATGGAAAGGTTCCGTCTGTACCCAGTATCTCTAAAATCAGCTTTTTACTGGTTTGTATAGGGGCTGGTAGAGAGCGGAAACCAGTCTCCGTGTGATTAAAGCTATCTCTCATATTCATCAGTGGCGAGGGAAACTCTGCTAAACACTTCCTAATGGTATTTTCCTTCCACACTCTTACTGTTGCTCCTACTAATGATTCCCCAATTTTTGTACCTGACAAAGTCAGAGGGTCTGAGAACACTATGTGTCTTAGAGGCATCTTAATCAGGGCTTCCTCTAAAGGAACCCATAGTTTATGAGATGGCCTCCTCACCCACTCTACTAACCTGGCTAGGTGTATTGATTTATACAGTCTAGGGATAGAAGGCAGATTGATCCCCCCTTTGGTGAATGGGAGCTGTAATATTTTATGCGATATTCTGGGCTTGACTCCTCCCCAAATATAATTAGATCCTATTCTATACAGCTGTGTAAAGAAGCGTCCAGGTAACCAAATTGGTAAGACCTGTAGTAAATAGGTTATCTTTGGGATTATTAATGAATTATAAATATTCTTACGTCCAAACCATGAAATGAAGGAAGGAGCCCAAGAATTCAGAATATCCGGTATTTCTTTCAGTAAGGGCTTATAGTTAGTATCATATAATTTATGATGGTCGGGAGTAATATTAATCCCTAAAAATCTAACTGACTCTGACGTCCATGTGAAAGGGAAAGTTTGTTTTAGATTCTCTATGATTCCTGAAGGGACATTAATTCCTAAGGCCTGGGATTTAGCAGGGTTTATCTTATGATTGGATATGTATCCAAAAGAGTCAAAAATATGAAGAATGACTGGAAATGCTTGTTTGGGGTTTGAAATCATTAACAGAAGGTCATCTGCATATGCAGCTTGTTTATATTCGTACTCTCCAAAAATCAATCCTCTAACTTCGAGTGACTGTCTGATTTTTTGAAGTAATGGTTCAAGTGTCAGAATAAATAATATTGGCGACAGGGGCAGCCCTGTCTAGTGCCGTTATTAATTTTAACTGCAGTCGACAGAGTATCATTCACTTGTATATAGGCACTAGGGGAAGTGTACATAGAGAAAATGGCCTCTATGAACTGAGGAGGAAACCCAAATTTCGTTAATATATTCCTAATAAAGGGCCAGGCAACTCTGTCAAATGCCTTTTCCGCGTCAGTCCCCAGCAGCACTAAAGGGCGATTCTTTTGTTTTGTTAAGGTAATGGAGTCTAGTATTTTATAAGTATTATCTTTGCCTTCCCTGCCAGGGACAAAGCCTGTCTGATCAGGATGAATTAGGCCACTTAGCAGAGGTTTTATTCTATTAGCCAGTATCTTTGCATAGAGTTTAACGTCTACGTTTAATAATGATATTGGCCTGTAATTGGAGCATAAAGTGGGGTCTTTTTGCGGTTTATGTATCAATGTGATGTGTGCTGCTAGGGACTGAGGCAGGAAAGGAGCTCCCCTCAAAGAACTGTTAAACACATTTAGAAGGTGTGGTATTAATGTTTCTTGGAATGTCAGATAGTACATTAAGGGTAACCCGTCTGGGCCTGGGGATTTCCCTTTTGATGTGGACCTGATGGAGTCTGTAATTTCTTTCAGCTGAATGGGCGCTAAGAGTTCAGATGCTTGACCCGAGGAGATAGCTGGTAAAGCTAAGTCCTTTAGAAAAAGGGCCGTCATCTGCTCCTTCCTTTCTCTAATTGCCTCAGAGTCTGTCTCATTTATATTATATAACGCTGAATAATATTTGTGGAAAGCTTTGGCGATGTAATTATCTTCCCTAGATATAGTCCCATCATCTTGTTTTATAGCCAAGATCCTAGATTTTCGTCTGCGCTGTTTTATTATTGCCATCATAAATTTGGTTGGCTTATTTCCATGGGCAAAAAATTTTTGCCTGAGAGATAGGTAAAATTTTGCAGACTGAACATTCAGGACGTCTTTAAGTTCTTCTGTTTTTTTTGTTAACTCTGCTAGATGTGAGTCCAAAAGGGATTTTTTATGTAGGGACTCTAGTTTAGATATCTCTTTATATAGTGCAACAATTTTTCCTTTCCTACATTTATTCTGGTGGGAGGCAATCGAGATAAATGTTCCTCTTATTACTGATTTGTGGGATTCCCATAATATATGAGGCGTTATTCCATCGGTATTATTTAATGTGAAAAACTCCCTCAGGGACATCTCTATTTTTTTTCTGGCTTCCGAGTTATCCAGTAACATCTCATTTAACCTCCATATATATTCCCTTGGACTCACCTGAGGGGAGATCATAGATAAAAATACTGGTGCATGGTCTGAATGGAGTATGGATCCAATCTGAGCATCCTGACACAGATGCAAATATTGCACTGGAACCCATGCATAATCTAATCTGTGATAAGATGAGTGAGGGGCCGAAAAATGAGTGAAATCTTTTTTTTTGGGGTGGAGATATCTCCATGCATCCACCAGGGAGCATCGTTTCATTTGTTTTTTAATAGAAGACAGGGTTCTATAGGAAACCGCTGTTTTGCCCGTGGAGGAGTCAAGCCCAGGATCCAATGAGACATTAAAGTCTCCCGCAACAATTGTAATGCCCTCTCTAAATTCCTCTACTTTTTGCATAACCTTTGAAAACCATGGTTTGTGAGAGGAGTTTGGGGCATATATGTTGATAATTGTATATAGATGTGAATCTAAAAGACATTTTAGAAGTATTTATCTACCTGCACTGTCAATGATCACATCCTTAAAGACAAAGTTAAGCTGCTTATGAATACCTATACTCACTCCCAATTTATTGGAAAATTGGGTTGTACAGTGGTACCAAACATTATAGGGTGATCGTGTTAGATTTGGGGCTTTGTTATGTTTGTAGTGCGTTTCTTGTAAGAGCACAATGTGTGCTTTCTCCTTATGTAGGTACCTCAAAATTTGCTCTCTCTTAGGTGGGGATTGAAAGCCCCTGACATTGTAGGTGGCAAACCTTAAGCTAGCCATAATGGTAACTTACGTGTTGTGTATAGCGTATTAGTGCAGCATACCTTCTTGTTTTAGGTCCGATAAAAGTACCTGCCCTTCTATTCATTTGATTCTCATACCTCAAGGGAGAGGAGGGGTGGGGGGGTGGTTTCAAAACTGTAATTGAAAACATAACATGAGAAACATAGATCAGCAACATTAACATTCCCCTAAAGAGGACTGAAACTAGGAGAAAGTACATCTCCTGGGAAAACCTAAGCAGGTTTGCACACCGCAACATTATAGAGCAGTGTGATAAGGAGAATTGGGAATCCTGTTATAGAACTACAACATTAAAACTGTCATACACAGTGGGGAGAACATCTAATAAAAGGACAATAGCTTACTACTTTTGCATAAACCATCTCTCAATTAGCAATCTACATAAGGATAGCTTAATCAGGCTGTAGACATTGACGAAGCCCCCCGTACATCACCCCTCTATGGTCTCAGCCTGGGAGCAAAGCAGATATAAATGTATTATGCAAGGGGCTAATCAGCTCTCTAATTAGGTGATGCCCAGTGGGCCTTTATGAGAACAATGGGAGAAAAAGCATTTAAAGGAAGAAAAAGGCTATAAAGGTTACTTCAGCTAGATTTCCAAAAGTATAACAACCACATTTATCCTTCTCCATCTGAAAGAAGGCGACGCGGTGTCATCTTTCCGGCTTTCTTCCTTGATCTTTGTGGCTTGCCGTGAGACACTAGCTCCCAAGGGGTTGTAGGTGTCAATTCTGTCGGGATGTAGACATCATTGGCAGTTGACCAATCTGGAATGTCCAAATCTTCTATCTCCATCAGAGCTAAGGCATCCGGAAGATCTTTATGAGATCTTATGACCAGTTTTTTATCTTTCCAAGAAATCATCAACCCAAAGGGAAACAGCCATCTGAAGGCAATCCTTTTATGTCTGAGATATTCAGTGAGGGGTTTGAGGATTCGTCTTTTATTCAGTGTTGCTGGAGCAAGATCCTGGAATAGTAGGATTTTTGATCCTTCATATTCAATGTTATTGCATTCTCTGGCTCTTTTCATTATGAGTTCCTTCTGGGCAAAATTCAAAAGTTTGCAAATAATGTCCCTGGGGGGATCAGCTGGTTTCGGTTTAGGCCTCAAGGCCCTGTGAGCTCTTTCTAGGATTATTGGATCTGTATAATCGTCTCCCAGGAGTGAGGAAAATATTTCAGTAACAGCTTTAGAGACAGCTTCCGTTGCAACTGGCGTTAGTGGAGTAATTCAACCACGGTTGCCACGTCTGTAAGAAGGCCTTTCTATTTTTATTTTCCCATCCGGCCAGCTCCTCCATACGGCACAAATGTTGTACCTTTTCATGCCATAGCGTTAGAGTAGGGGGTTCCTCACTTCTCCATTTCAAAGGAATGAGCAGTTTAGCTGCCATAAGTAGGTGAGTGGCTAAGTCTCCCCTCTTAGGTCTAAAAGACTGATCAGGCTTCCATAACAAAACAAGGGAGGCAGGTAATTTAAGCTGAAGCGAACACACCTTATTAATGCTTGCCTCGACCTCCTCCCAGAAACGCTTTAAGAGGGGGCAGTACCACCAAATGTGAGACATGGAACCAGTACCTTCTTTGCATCTCCAACAGGCGTCAGAAGACAAGAGGCCCACTCTATAAAGGAACTCTGGCGTACGGTACCATCTAGACAATGTTTTAAAAGAATTCTCTTGGATTTTCACACACCTAGAGACGCCATGTGAGTTAGATAGGATAAACCTCATCCTCCTCGCCCAATGCGATGCCTAATTCTTTTTCCCACTCTCTCAAATATATTGGATAAGTAGTCTCAGTATTATATGTCACCAAAGAGTATATCCTGGATAGGCATTTAGGTGGCATAGTAGGTAGGACAGTAAAGCTTTCCAACCATGTAATGTCTGGAAGGGGAAGTTTATCTGAATGTTTAAACTTGGAGCAGGTAGTTTCAAAGTCGAGTCTTTGAATAAGTCTAGGGGAAGTTTGTCTGTTATGTGATGATAAAAGTCTGAGGTGGCACTAGATTTGGCAAGATCTTTAATTGTAAAGGCTGAAACCGAGCGCCAAATTGGAGATACTGTGGAAGGGGTGTCCCTCATTAATTGCGGTAGAAGATTTAGTGGTGTGATTGGTGATAGCTTCCTATTCAATACATTCAGAGCATTAGACCTGTAGCAAGAGGCCAAAGTGCTACTAGTATGGTCACTGACAGGCTTATTTTTATTGAAAAGAGTGGGTTTGGCCCAGAGAAGAAACTCCTTATCACAACCTAATAATGCCTTTTCCATATCTACATGCATAGGTCTACGTCTGGCATTAGTTAATGCCAGCCATCTCTCCAAATGAATAGCTTGGATGTATTGAGGCAGATTAGGGAGAGAAATGCCACCTTGTCTTCTAGTCTTAATGAGGAGTGAGTAAGGGAGCCTAGATTTCTTGTTTGCCCACAGGAATTTGGTAAAGATCATTTTCAGCTTACTTAAAAACATTCCTGGCCGAGAAATGGGGAGTGAGCGTAAGATATATAGTAATTGGGGGAGAACATAGGTGGTTAAAAGGTTCTTCCTTCCCAACCAAGATAGCATGGGAACTACGATGGATGAAAGATGAGCGTGAATTTTACTAAGTAAAGGCACATAGTTCAACTGATATAATTGGGATTGTGTGGGATCATGACCCCAAGATACTTGATGGCTAACGGGGGCCATTTGAATGGGGAAAGAGCCTTGATACGTCTTTGTGTTGACTCAGAGAGGGAGATCCCCAATGCTTCAGATTTTTCAAAATTAATCTTGAAATTGGAGACCTCTCCAAACTGCCCAAAAATGTCCATCACTAGCGGCATTGCCTCAAGTGGGTTTGAAATCATAAGCAAGAGATCATCCGCAAAAGCAGCTAGTTTGTGGGAGTGCATCCCTAAGGAGACCCCTTTAATTCCCTCAGTTTGTCTAAATTTCAGAAGAAGAGTCTCCAGTGTCAAAATAAAAAGTGTAGGAGAGAGGGGGCATCCCTGCCTAGTCCCATTTTTTATAAAAAAAGGATTCTGACATGGTTCCATTAACCAACACCTGTGCAGATGGGGACTTATATAAAGAGAATATGGCCGTGATGAATTGGGAAGGAAAACCAAAATGTTCCAAAGTTTTGCGCATGTACTGCCAGCCCACTCTGTCGAATGCCTTTTCGGAGTCTGTTCCCAGGAGTACTAAAGGGATCTTATTTCGTCTTGCATGATAAATAGTGTGAAGGACCCTGCTAACATTATGCCTGCCCTCCCTGCCCGGGACGAAGCCCACCTGTTCCTCCCCCACCAGGCCCGGCAGCAATGAAGCCATACGTGAACTCAGCAATTTCGCCAACCACTTCAGGTCTGTGTTTAAAAGCGAAATGGGTCTGTAGCTTCCACATTGTTCTGGATCTTTGCCATCCTTATGTAGAATAGTGATATTTGCCGCCAGGGCCTGTTGAGGAAGGGAGGCGCCCCCCAGCAGCGAGTTACAGACACTGACAAAGTGAGGGGACAATAGGTCGCTGTATTTTTTGTAATAAGAAATAGAGTAACCATCCGGTCCAGGGCTCTTCCCAGAAGGAATGGAATTTAAAATTTTATTAACCTCCTCAATAGTGAATGGCTGCAACAAAGAGGATCTGTTTGCTACAGACAGGGCAGGAATCTGGATCCAATTCAGGAAAGAGTCAATTCGAGATTCAATCTCAGCCGGACCTATCTCTGGGGTATTGCTCTTGGCACCTAAGTCATACAGAGAGGTATAAAACTTGTGAAACTCTTTTGCTATAGAGGGAGCAGTTGTCAATCTCTGACCTGACGAATCTTTAATTGCCTGTATAAAGGTTTTAACCCTTTGAGCTCGAAGCATATTCAACATGATCTTAGACCCCTTATCTCCATGAGAGTAGTATTTAAATCGCAGGCCTTGCAAGGTTTTAGCAGATTTGATATTAAGGATATCTTTCAATTGTGAATGTAAAGTTCTTAAGATCCTAAGTGACTCCTCTGAATGTGATGTTTTATGGATTTTCTCCTGAGCAGAGATCTGTAAAAGCAAAGAGTCAATTTGTTGAGTCCTCTGGCGCTTAACTCTAGTGCCAAGAGCAATAAGTTCCCCCCTGATAACAACCTTATGTGCTTCCCAAACCACAGGGGATGAGATATTGGGTGTGAGATTAGTATGAAAATAATCTTCAATCTTTTGTGCGATGTATTTCCGATTATTATCATCTTCGATTAATGTATCATTTAAACGCCATGACCAGTTTTTAGTAGGAAGACCCACCAAAAATTGCATTTGTACAGGAGCATGGTCTGATATCGTGGTGGGACCTATGTGTACCTTAAGGACTGAGGAGAGTGCTGAGTTAGACAGTAATATGTAGTCCAGGCGCTGGTATGTGCCATGGACGTGCGAGAAAAAAGTGAAATCTCTGCCATCTGGATTAAAAAGGCGCCAGACATCCGAGATTTGTAGGTCAGCTAATGCTACCTGTACCTTACGGAGAAGCGTCTTCCCTATCAAGAGTGAAGAGGAGGTGGAATCCAAGGCGTGGTCCAAAGTTAGGTTAAGATCTCCTCCCAAGAGAATGACACCTTCTGCAAAGGGTTTCAGCTTGTCCAAAGTCTGGGTGAGCCACTGGACCTGATGAACATTAGGAGCATATAGATTAACAATAGTCACCATGGTATTCAGCACCTTGCCTTTGAGATAAAGAAAGCGACCATCTACATCAGAAAGTTGGGCAGAAAGAGAAAAAGGAAAATTTTTGCCTATACCAATGGAAACTCCTTTAGCGGCCAAGGAGTAGGTTGAATGGAACCATGTCGGAAACAGCTTACTATGCATTCTAGGGGTACGGTTATGCCTAAAATGTGTTTCCTGTTGTTAAGGAAGATATAATCTGTCTTCAAGAAGGTCAGGTCAGTTGTCCAAATTAAAAGAACGGTTGTGCACATGGTAAGATCTCTAGACGGACACAAATGTCAGTTTGGAGTCTCCCAACACGTTCAGGCGCTGAGGTGATCTGGGCTGCTCCGTTTATTACAAAAGTATATACACACAGTAGAAAAGGTGGGGGCCTCGTTCACAGAGTTTCCCCAGCAAGCTGATAAGCATTAAAAACATATTCTTTTGTTCTTGTCTTGGTTACTCCACCGCAGCATCCCGGACAGGTGGGGGGAGTGGAATCTGTATCAGGATGTACTGGACACAGCTGCATAAGCATTTTGCAAAGCTGAGATATTTTTGTAAGGCTAAATAGCATTGAATACATGTATATACAAATGACATCACACTGTGAGGGGAAAATTCAGTATTTCTGCTGGTCTACCTTCACAGTCCCCCCTAAAGACTGAATTTTCCCCTAATCTTTGATTTTCTAATTGTCAAGAGTGTCTAGACGGACATAGGGGAAAAGGTAGTCTTCACCAAGGCTGAAACCCAACAGGCACCCCACTGTGTACTTGGGCTTATCCTAATCATTTGACAGAAACCTACTTGTGGACCACTACATTTCTAAAAAACAAAAACTGTGTGTTGGACTAACAAGAAGTGTCTCTCTGTGGTCATCTTCTCTTCGATCTTCTTGGATAATAACAAAGTCTCTGGTGAAAAGTCAATTGTCCATCACTTGATGCTTGTCGTTATAAATGTCAGTCTATGACCCCTCCCTATGTATGTGAAGGGTTAGCAGGTGTAGATGTCAGTGCAGATGTTAGAGCCTCTTATCAGTGGGTGATAGACAGTCCATTACCTTGTCTGTGGGAGGAGCTTTGACACAAGAACCTCCTCCCCTCACTGGTCTGCAGATCGTTGCATCAGCTCTGCTAGTTGGTCAGGAAGTCTTAGGCACACAGATTACCATTAAGATCCACCCCTGGACAGCCATAGTAGGAACAGAAAGGCCTTGTGCAGCATGGCAGACCCGTGGTCGAAGCCGTTTCTTGTTGGGTGACAGGTTACTGACAACTGTGTCTTACCACACCTTGTAGACTTGACGTAGCAGCTCCTGGACTTTTCCCGAGGTTGTCAGTCCCAGCTCTTTTTAGCTGCACACAGGAAAGATGCACCGGAACAGTTCCACACAATCAAAAAGTCAACTCAAAAAACTCAGTTCGTGTTAGAATAAGCCGTTGCTGAGGTTTCCTCTCCATCATTGATTAAATAAACAAATGTCCTTAGAACTTTTGTCGGTCCAACACTGTATGTAAATAACACTTACCAATGAGACCAAACAGGTCTTCTGTCAAACCAAAATAAACTTGTGAAACTCTAAACCTGATCTAATTAAATGATACTTCAAAACAAACTTTCATAATATTTTGACAAATGATCCTGCATATTTCAATACATTAATCAATAGCAATGCCCGGGTATCTTGTGTAATGTAAAACCTTTTAAACCAAATAAAACACAACACCATTAATATATATATATATATATATTTTTTTTTTCATAACCAACCTTGAGATGCCAAACGATGTTTGATGTTTAATAAATGTGTGATATTGTGTATTCTGCACATTTTGTAGCAGTACCCAGCTTTTCTGGATGTGGAAATGAATGTACCTTTTTTTTTTTTTTTTTTCTTTAAATGAACAGAGTACTCGTCTTTTACGGGGGTGTCTTGTACCTAGGAGATGGGCTCAAGGGCTGTCTTTGTATCTGTGACGTCCACCCTGTCCTCCTCCCTCTCCTCTGAGTCAGCTAAGTCCACCCCTTCCAGTCAGACGGTGTGATCCTCCCTCTTTCAGTCAGTCTCGTCTCAGTTGTCCATGAGGACAGATCTCTGATGCACATTTAACATATAACAAGTCAACAGAATACAAACATTGAAACAAACAGATCTGACAATACAGACATGAACACATGAAGGGCCCATAGGAAATGTTTCATTGCCTTGATTTCAAAAATAAAATGTAGAGTTTGATCAAAACATTTGGTACCAATAAAAACACAAAATATCCCAAGGAAAAAATAAAAATCCCCAATGCGCATATAAAGAAAAAAAACAAATGTTGTACGCCATACACATTGTCATTCCTTCATTTTCTGCTGCATATCCACACACAACTCACACACAGCTTTGCTGAGCATCCATCAGTCTTCACAACTTCAAACACATTCAACACAACAGCTGCATTCATTCACATTCCACTGAATGAGCCAACTCTCAGCTACACAGCTTTCCTGGACACAGATACACACAGAAGACCATCCTGTATGGGGGGGGTTGAAAGAAGCATTAAGTGAGTCAATTGCTGGCACATAATACCATTGTCTTTGGTTGTTCACTCCTACAACACATCGTTATTGTAACAACACACAAGCACACCGCAGTGTGCACATAAACTATTGTCTCGGCGCTTGGATATTTACAAGCTGCTAGGAAGAGAAAAAGGAAAGTTATTAATTTATCTTTACTCTTCTGTGTCACATATAAAGCCAATCTACAGCAACAAAAAGGAACATTCTATATCTTAAGTCACTTTCACACTATTGTCTACTCCTCACTCCACTGGGGGAGTGAATTCCTGAGGAGGGGGTTTCAACATGAGCTGAAGACATGGTAGCATTATCATAATCATAAATTCCAAAGGAGGGGGAAATTGTAACTAAAAACTGACAAATCCGCCATTTTGCAATGGAAATATTTTTCTCAACCTACTACAACTTTCTATAAGTCACTTACATAAACCATATCAACCATTTTTCCTGCACCAGCCTATTACCCTTCTAACCAACTTCTCTTTCCCTTCAATACACTTTCCACCGTCCATCCTTTTTTTTTTCTGATTTGAAGCAGTTCTATAGAAGGCTCTTGCTACATCGATCACATATTGACTGGGCTGTAATCTGCCTCCTGGAGGCATCCCAGTTATCTTAATCAAGTTCTTCACATCCTTTACATATCTTTTGCCTTCTTTTTTCCACCAGACTGACAGCGCTAGAAGCTCCAACGGGAAGGTTGGGCTTCTTTTTAAACAAAAACATGACGCCTTATCGATATGGCCTCTATCGATCCAAGCCCCTTATCTCTCTTATAACCAGGAAGGGAGGGAAGCTTTAAAGGTTCCTGGCCATACAGATACTTGTTATATACTCGTTATATACTCGTTATATACTCGTAAATTACAGCCTCACTGTCTTCAATCCTGGGGAGATTCGCTCAATGGGCGTGATAAGCACTGCTCACGCGTCCTACCGTGACCACTCTGTCACTCACTACACTGTCCCTATCACTTAGCTATGTCTGATAACTCTCAGGCTAGTCCCTATTGAGGTTATCACAGAACTGTCAGTCTGGGTCCCTATGCAACCGACCTGAGTCCTCTGTGACCTTCTATGTGCGTTATCTAGGTTCGAGCCCTCAGCGGAGACCACCAGTCATTCCCGTCACTTTGGACTCATCCACAACACCCGTAAGTCTAGTCTCCTCTGCCCCACATCTCTCGAATCACAGGCAAATTATCACATACAATGTATATGAAACTTACCGTGATCGTGGAGGTTGATCAGGCCTCAATTTCAAGAGATGGGGGTTCGGAGATGTCGACCACCTTCGGATATTGGGGTACAGGTGCTCCTTTTGAGGGCCCCACAACTTGGGCACCAACTGTTAAGAAAGACATAATCTGTCTTCAAGAAGGTCAGGTCAGTTGTCCAAATTAAAAGAACGGTTGTGCACATGGTAAGATCTCTAGACGGACACAAATGTCAGTTTGGAGTCTCCCAACACGTTCAGGCGCTGAGGTGATCTGGGCTGCTCCGTTTATTACAAAAGCATATACACACAGTAGAAAAGGTGGGGGCCTCGTTCACAGAGTTTCCCCAGCAAGCTGATAAGCATTAAACACATATTCTTTTGTTCTTGTCTTGGTTACTCCACCGCAGCATCCCGGACAGGTGGGGGGAGTGGAATCTGTATCAGGATGTACTGGACACAGCGGCATAAGCATTTTGCAAAGCTGAGATATTTTTGTAAGGCTAAATAGCATTGAATACATGTATATACAAATGACATCACACTGTGAGGGGAAAATTCAGTATTTCTGCTGGTCTACCTTCACACTGTAACAAGATCAGGTCTGCCCCCTCTCTCCGCAGCATATGGTATAATTGGCTACATTTTTGTGGTATATTTAACCCATTGACGTTCAGGGAATAGCTAAAAATCTTAGCCATCAAGTATCTTGTTGGGAAGCATCCTATAAAGCTGTTGAACCAGCATCACCAGGTGATAACAAATAAAGCTTAAATTAAATATGTATAAGGAATCTGGGCTACGTAGCCCACACAGTAAGTAACTGTAACACACAAAAATCAAATTGAAGCATAAAAAGAACATTGTTGGGGGGGGGAGACAGAATGAGAAGACCTAGAGGTATCTAGGTACTCCACTCACCCAACCTAACTAATAGGCTATAAATTCAATATGTGGCGTTCTGCCTTTGGAGACAAGGAGCTGGCCCAACCCTACTCAAAAGGGTCTACAAAGGGAGAGTAGCAAAGCATGGTATCTAGCTCAGCTCAATTGTCCCCACAGTCAGGGAGTAATATCAATAAGAGAGATCAAGTCGATCACATCATAAACAGTAATCGGGAATGATGAAAGAGAGAAATAATGTCATGAAATCAAACACTAACAGCAGTGTAGTGAGATAAAACAGATAAACTGAAGGAATTAGGGCATTGATACTCAACGCAAAACCTCAACCCCATTCAGGGGTATAGTAAAATGCAGGCTCAGTCCACCGAGGTAGTTTTCTTCTTAGGAGACTTAAACTTAGAGGTCAGTTTCCACAGTTGAGGCGTTGTTAGTGCAGGAATGTCCTCCATATTCGCTGTGGGAAGCCATGACGGATTTTCGATGGGGGCCACCTCTAGGGCCTTCCAGACCTTGTCCAGATCCTCCGGTTGCTTGATGGCCATTTGCTTGCCGTTGATGACCGTACTGAGCCCAAATGGAAAGAGCCATCTTATAGGGTGTTTCTTTGCTCTCAGGAGCTCTGTAAGCAGGCGCAGCGCCCTCCGTTTAGCTAGCATGCTCGCAGCTAAGTCTTGGAACAGCTGAATTTTATGATTATCTAGCAGCAGAACCTCTTTTTCTCTGGCCGCCTTAAGCACTGCAGCAGTATAGAGGTAATTCAATAAGGCACACACGGTATCCCTTGGGGGTTCCTCCGGTGACGGCTTGGGCCTGAGTGCTCTATGCGCCCTTTCAATAGTAATGGCGGCGGCCCGGTCTGGGCCTAGTAAGTCAGAAAAGATCATGCGTACCGTTTCTGTAAGTGAGTCTGCTGGATATGATTCCGGGATGCCACGGATTCTCACATTTTTCCATCTGTTCTCCTGGTCTTCCAGATAGAGGTAAGTATTGTTGATCTGAGTGCGGAGGGATAAGATGTTACTGCAGACCGCCTGGCTATGGTGAACTTGCGAGGCCTGGGCGTCTTCCAGGGCCTCCACCCTGTGACCCATCTGCTTCATCTCCATTTTGATGTCCGCTAGCTCTCTCATGACTGGCGAGAGTGCTTGTGTGAGGGAATGCTTAAGGAACGACCTGGTTATAGGCATAGGGTCTTGGTCTCCCTGAGTGTCTGACGGGGCATAAGAGCTGCCATCATCCGAGTCCTCCTCTGTTGCGGCGCGAAGCTCTGCGGTCGCCATCTTGTTTCTGCCGGCTGGTGAAGAAATCTTCTTATTAAGGTATTTGTTCAGGTCACCTTGTCCTTTTTTCGATCTCGGAGTGTGCTCCATATCTCAGCCTCTTTCTTTGCTCAGTTTGCCCATGCTGTGAGCAGAACAAACCACTAAAAAGCTGTTAGGTTGGGTGAATTGGTGAGGATCTCAAACTTCAAGTGTCCTGCACCATGCTCGGCTAGCTCCGCCCCCCTGCCCATCAGATTTACAGTGCTATATATTTTTTTTTTTTCCATAACTCGGACAACCCCTTTAAACTGTGTCTCTAGCACTTGGCACATGTGTGCCTATGCTCAGTTCACTGTTAAATTGGTGGGAATAGACTTTTTATAGGGCTGTAACATCACAGGAGATGGAAATCTGCTGATTGATAGGCTGGCTACACAGCATTATGGGTCTTATCTCCTTCCCGGGCTCCTTACTTTAACTTTGTACAATGAAGCGAGATGAAATTTGTATTAATTGTGAAAGAAAGTTTTCCTGAAATTCGGAACAAATTCAAATTTTTCACTAGTAGTCACCTTAACAGAAAAAGACCTTAAAATTCCTCTTGACAGCCTGCTTGGAACTCATTTACCTTGTCTCCATGGTTCTTTACTTTTAGCAAGTGAATTCTTAGAGGATTCACATCTTCTGTAGAGAAGAGTAAAACCCAGTATAAACAACAGGCCCCATGACAAAAGAGCTTATGAACAAATGTAACGTGGGTAAAGGAACTCAAAAACTAACCTAATTTACAGGATACAAGGGGGGGGGGAGTATTTAGTCAGCCAACAATTGTGCAAGTTCTCCCACTTAAAAATATGAGAGAGGCCTGTAATTGACATCATAGGTAGACCTCAACTATGTGAGACAAAATGAGAAAACAAATCCAGAAAATCACGTTGTCTGACTTTTAAAGAATTTATTTGCAAATTATGGTGGAAAATAAGTAGTTGGTCAATAACAAAAGTTCATCTCAATACTTTGTTATATATCCTTTGTTGGCAATGACAGAGGTCAAACGTTTTCTGTAAGTCTTCACAAGGTTGGCACACACTGTTGCTGGTATGTTGGCCCATTCCTCCATGCAGATCTCCTCTAGAACAGTGATGTTTTGGGGCTGCCGCTGGAAAACACGGACTTTCAACTCCCTCCAAAGGTTTTCTATAGGGTTGAGATCTGGAGACTGGCTAGGCCACTCCAGGACCTTGAAATGCTTCTTACGAAGCCACTCCTTTGTTGCCCTGGTGGTGTTCTTGGCATCATTGTCATGCTGAAGGCCCAGCCACGTTTCATCTTCAATGCCCTTGCTGATGGAAAGAGGCTTGCACTCAAAATCTCACGATACATGGCCCCATTCATTCTTTCATGTACACGGATCAGTCGTCTTGGTCCCTTTGCAGAGAAACAGCCCCAAAGCATGATGTTGCCACCCCCATGCTTCACAGTAGGTATGGTGTTCTTTGGACGCAACTCAGCAGACACTCTCCTCCAAACACGACGAGTTGTGTTTCTACCAAACAGTTCTACTTTGGTTTCATCTGACCATATGACATTCTCCCAATACTCTTCTAGAACATCCAAATGCTCTCTAGCAAACTTCAGATGGGCCCAGATATGTACTGGCTTAAGCAGGGGGACACGTCTGGCACTGCAGGATCTGAGTCCCGGCGGCGTGGTGTTTTACTGATGGTAGCCTTTGTTACGTTGGTCCCAGCTTACTGCAGGTCATTCACTAGGTCCCCCCATGTGGTTCTGGGATTTTTGCTCACAGTTCTTGTGATCATTTTGACCCCACAAGGGGAGATCTTGCGTGAAGCCCCTGATCGAGGGAAACTATCAGTGGTCTTGTATGTCTTCCATTTTCTAATTATTGCTTCCACAGTTGATTTATTCACACCAAGCTGTTTGCCTATTGCAGATCCAGTCTTCCAGCCTGGTGCAGGTCTACAATTTTGTTTCTGGTGTCTTTCAACAGCTGTTTGGTCTTCACCACAGTGGAGTTTGGAGTGTAACTGTTTGAGGTTGTGGACAGGTGTCTTTTATACTGATAACAAGTTCAAACAGGTGCCATTACTACAGGTAATGAGTGGAGGACAGAGGAGCCTTTTAAAGAAGAAGTTACAGGTCTGTGAGATCCAGAAATCTTGCTTGTTTGTAGGTGACCAAATACTTATTGTTTATCATAATTTGCATATAAGTTCTTTAAAAATCAGACAATGAGATTTTCTGGATTTGTTTTCTCATTTTGTCTCTCATACTTGAGGTCTACCTATGATGTCAGTTACAGGCCTCTCATCATTTTAAGTGGGAGAACTTAATTGGTCACTGACTAAATACTTTTTTCCCCCACTGTATCTTTTCCAATTAAATCAGCTTACAAGTGCAGGTTCCTTCCGCAGGCACAAATCTGCTGTAGGCTTCTCACAATCCTAAATGACTATTTTTTTTTTATGAATTCCTTTAAAATTAAAGTTTAAAATCATAAAGAAAATGTATTATTTGTGAGGTAAGAAAATTAACATATGAAGAAAATGTACGAAATAAAGGTGTAATAGTGATATTGTATATAACATTCAATTAAAGGGGTTATCCAGGAAAAGATATTTATAGGTCATCAACATTAGATCAGTGGGGTCTGTCACCTTATCCTTAACCCCTTCCTGACCAGTGGGATATCTGTATCTTAAAGATGTTGCACGCTTGAAAGCGCAGCAGGCGCCATAGTCGCCATAGTCGGCAAGTACCTGCTGTTTTAAACAGCAGACACCTGGAATTAATGTCCATGACCAGTAGTAATGCTAATTGAGGACTTCTAACCCTGCAGATGTCTTGGTCAAATGTGACCACAGGATCTGTACTAGCAAAAACCTGTAAGTGATCGCTTCCAGGTGAGGATCAAGGGAACCGGATGCAGTGTGCGGCAACCTCTGTCCTTTTGAGTAACAAGAGGCTGTTGCACATGAGTTCCTATGGAACCCCAGAAGAGCTCCATAGGAATACAGTATATTTCTTAAACAATCCAATTTTGATGCAAATGATTATTTCTTATTAGAGATGAGCACATTTTTTAAAAATTTTATTCGGTCGGTTTGCCAAATTTATTTGTGGTGAATTGCGTTAAAAAACAACTATTTCCTGGCTGCATAGAGACTGTGTAGTGGTGTAGAACACTGTGCCTTGCAGCAACATGGTGGTAGTGAAACAATACTGTCATATAGTATGACATGCAGATGACAGGCGTCTCTCTTAGAATCAAAGCAAACTTCAATTATTTGGGCAGTTAAGGGGCCAAAAATCACCAAATAACTCAAGTGTAAACTCAGCCTTACAGATCGATGTTAACGTCAATAAGAAGCACACTCCTTTTACACCGTTGTCAGCTGATTCCACATGGATGTCTACAGAACCTGTTCTATTAAACCCTGATAAAAGTAAAGCACCCCTGACAGAGTGGAGAGGGTGTCAGCAGTAAGTTTAAGTTGACTTTTTTATGTTATGGTTTTTTTTGCCCTTTTTTGCCCTCTGATCTGTCACAACATTAACCCCCCTAAAAATGGATCCTGTCTGTTCAGCATCCACCTTCACTCGGTAAGCATTTGGTCAGTAAGCCATCAGTATTGCTAATGCCAAAAAAACAGGAGTGGATCCAAAACAGAGATGACACGTGAAGGGAATATTTGCATGTCTTCTGTGTTTTGTACCCACTCCTGCTTTTGGCTACCAAATCATAAGCCAATTCTGATGGGACCATAGAGGCATTACAGCTCCTACGCAGACAGGATCCGTTGTGCGTCTCATTTTCCTTCCTTCTGATAGATCCGAAGAAGGGTCAAATAAATGATGATGTCAACAAGGCCAAATAGGCAAAATAGTGGCCCAGTCATGCTCTCTCACTAAACTTCTATTGAGCAAAATATAAGTTTTCAAGTCTTTTCTACCACTTTCCGTAGCGCCTGCTAACGCCTCTCCCTGCACTAAGCACACTGGAAAATGGCAGAATCCAAGATGGTAGAGGCTATTTATAAAGCTTCACGACCATATATTATTTCCATGTCCGTTCGTTTTTTTTTTTTTTTTTGCGGACCGTATGCGGAATGATTCATTTCAATGGGTCTGCAAAAAAATAAAAACAGAAGGTACTCCGCATGCATTCCGTTTTCGTATTTCCGTTCCGCAAAAAACATGTCCTATTCTTGTCCGTTTTGCTGACAAGGATAGGCATTGTTACAATGGATCCACAAAAAAGAAATGAAACACGGATGCCATATGGAACATCATCCGTTTTTGTTTTTTTGGGGGGCGGATCCGCAATTTGCGGACCGTAAAACACATACGGACTGGTGAATGAAGCCTAAGGCTCCATTCACACGTCCTGTTTTTCTTTCCTTATTCGATCCTGGTCCTGATCTGGATCCATTCATTTCAATGGGTTCTGAAAAAATCAGGATCAAATCAGGAAAGAAAAACAGGACGTGTGAATGGAGCCTAAGGCTGTGACATCGCAGGGCTGGCTGGCTGTTGATTGGCTGCATGCATGGCATTGTGAGTGATCCCTCATTCCCAGAGTTCCTTGCTCAATGTCATAACATAACAGCAGCCATTTTAGGAAAAAAATGTGATTTGTTACCACGAAGCGTAAGGAAAATTTAATTCAGTGGAAATTGAATATTTCCTGAAATTTGGATCAAATTCCACTTTGTCAGCTTTGATTCACTCATCTCTACTTCTTATAGTTCCCTGGGGAACTACAAAAAAAAAATGTAAATGTTTTTAGCAGATGTGTCCACACTTAACTGATCACTTATCTCAACATGTCCTGAGATGTGTGTCACGAAATGACGTTATAACTAGAGATGAGCGAGTAGTGTTCGATCGAGCCGGTATTCGATCGAATACTACGCTATTCGGCATACGCGATTTCAATCGAGTATAACGGCGATGGCGCACTTAGAATTTGTTTCCCCTCCCACCTTCCCTGGCGCTCTTTTTCCACCAATCACCATGCAGGGGGGGTATGACAGGCCCGCGGAGCACGCTGGCAGCGCGAAAACGGCGTCTACATGGATTGGCTGGAAAAACCACGTGACCTCGAATATTAAAAACTCAGCTCTTCCTGCTCGTTCGCATATGCTGCGTAAACTTAGTCAGGGACAGAGGCTGGAGAAGGGAGAGATAGGTTTTAGCTGTTGGACAGGCAGGAGCGTGATTAAAAGCCCTTATCAGGGCTACTATAGTGCAGTACAGTGATAGCTTTACTACCATATACACTCTGCAGAGAACGGCTGCTGTATTCAGGGATAGCTGCTGGAGTAGGGACAGAGAGAGGCATTAGTGGTGTATTAGGTGCTCTGCTACATACCAAACTATATTTGGCACTACTGTTCTGTGTTCTTTTGGCCGCAAAACCCTGTTATATACCTAGTGTGTATATGCACCATCTGATCTTCTGGCACTATACGGCTGTGTACTTTTTT
>ONZH01031209.1:0-27644 GCA_900303285.1 Rhinella marina
CAATGTTAAAGAATCATCAAAGCTTCTACCTACTACAGAGTGTATAAAGGGTCTCTTTAAAGAATTTTCTCTCACCATAAAAGAGGAACTGCCTGCTATCAAAAACAGACGTACGTAATATTGCCTCTAAAATGGACCAACTAGAAGATTCCACTAACTCCTTAATCAACCATGCCTCGCATGTTGAGAACAGCATACTCAACCAAAAGAAGGAAATCTTCAATTGAAAATGCAACTTGATGACCTGGAAAACAGTCAAGGAGGAATAACATTAGAATTAAAGGACTGCCAGAGTCTGTGCAAGACAAGGAAATACACGCTACATTAACCCAGCTATTTAATGAGATCCTGCAACAGGATGAAACCATAGATCTGTGCATAGAAAGGGCCCACCGTGTCTACAGGCCCAAACACATCCAGACAGAACTTCCTAGAGATATACTCTGCTGCCTTCAAAGCTTTAAAATTAAAGAAGAAATTCTGAGGAAAGCAAGAGTGGCGAAAAGGATTGAGTGGGAAGGAAGTGAGATTGCTCTCTATCAGGACATTTCAAGACTTACATTGTATGCAAGAAGTCAGCTCCAACCCATCACCAGAGAACTTAGGCATAAGAGTATAAAGTACCGCTGGCTATTCCCCTTCGGCCTACTCTTTACATATCAAAACAAGACTATTACAATAAAGACTCCTGAGGACGTCCCTCCTGCACTGGCAAAGCTAGGACTCGAGGACATACAAATTCAAGACTGGACTCTACCAGATGAGACTGAAGCACCATTCCCTGACCTGCCTGCAAGGGAATCCTGGGAAATTGTAACACCCACTAATCGCAGAAAGCTCAAGACATCAGACAAAATCCCGCCAAAGACACCGTACAAGAGCCAGAGATTCCAAGCAGGGGACTGACAACAGCCTGATGTAAAACATTCAGCCTAAACCTCCCATCTGAGATTGCACTCTCAGGGTTTTTCTAAAAATTTAAGTATGGTATACAGTTGATATCATATATGTTTTCTATATATGGTTTTACATCTAGTTTTATGTTTTACAACACTTGTTTTACAGGTACCTCCTACTGATTCCTTCTGAATATTACAAGCTCATTACTATATGTAATTGTCCTATGTAACTAGTAACTACATATTCACTGGCACCAATAGTCTCGGCGCTGGGTATGATGTGATGTGATTTTTTTACCTTCATACCTATTCCTTGTTTTATTGTTAAACCTACAGTTAGGTAATACCTAACTGCCTACGATTGTGCTCTAATTGACCCACTGAGGGGCCTCTTCCTACCCCCCCGGAGACCCCCTCTCCGTGTAGCTGATCTTTAAACCTGATGTCACGGGAAGCCGGCGGCGCACTCCCCGCTTGCAGCGCCGCCGGACTTCCGCTAACACGGAGCGAGGAAGCGACATGCGTCCTCGTCTCCATGGTAACGAGAGGCGGGGAGCGTCGGGCGCGCTTCCAGATGCTGCGTGCCCAGCGTCCCCGCCCCCCTAGACACGAGCAGTGGGCGGTACTGAGCGCTGGCCCGGCAAGCCAGCGTTCAGAGTAATTATATATTAGGGGTACTGGGTCATGTGGCGCTGGCCACGCCACATGACCAAACTTGTAGCATATTTGAGCGCTGGTCACGTTCGGCCAGCGCTCATTATGCAAATGAGGTCATGTGACGCTGGCCCCGTCACATGATCCATTGGAGGGCTTTTTAAAGCAGGCTAGTTACCCTCTCAAATCGCCTGTGATTAGTTACTCCTTTGATCAGTGCTTGTGCGACTTCTTGCTTGAATTGTTACTTGGATTTTGGATTTGGATTCTGGACTTTGACTTCTCTCTTGCTTCATCCCTGGTATTTACGTGACCTCCTGTGTTTGACCCGGCTTGCTGACTACTCTACCATTGTGTTCGTTCTGTCTGTGTTTTGTCCGTCCCTTTGTTCCCTTTCCCCTCCCTGCGCACTTATCCAGTGTAGGGACCGTCTTCGTGGTTGTCCGCGGCTGCCTAGGGCCGACTGAGGCAAGTAGGCAGGGAAAGAAGGAGGGGTTCAGGTCAGGGCTCACCACCCTGGTCTCCCCTCGTGACAGAATCACAGGCCATATTTCATGGAGCAGTTGCGGGCTCTCACGGACCAGGTTCAAGGAATGGCTCAAGCGATCCAGGATCTGGCCGAGAGGCTCCAACACCAGGAGCAGATTCAATCCGCTCCAGTAGTGGCTCCCTCCACATCCAATCCCATCGTGGAGCCCCATGTTAAGCTGCCGGATCGATTTTCGGGGAACCGGAAGGCCTTCCGTTCCTTTAAGGAGAGCGTAAAATTATATTTCCGCTTACGCCCCCACTCCTCGGGTTCCGAGCAGCAGCGGGTGGGAATAATTATTTCCTTGCTGGGTGATCCGCAGGAGTGGGCCTTTTCGTTACCCCCTGACTCCCCTAGCCTGCGGACTGTGGACGCGTTTTTTCTGGCCTTAGGCTTATTATATGAGGAGCCCAACTTGACTGCGGTTGCCAAGTCTCAGCTCAGGGACATTCGGCAGGGTGACCGTCCAGTAGAGGACTATTGCGCGGAATTTAGGAAGTGGTGTGTCTCTTCAGGATGGAATGACCCAGCTCTAAGAAGCCAATTCCGGGTGGGGCTGTCTGACCAACTGAAGGACCTTCTGGTGTGCTATCCTACTCCTGACTCCTTAGAGGCGACCATGACCTTAGCCATTAAGCTAGATCGACGGGTGAGAGAGAGACTGAGAGAACGTTCAAGCATTCCTCAGGTTGCCGTATTGCCTGAAATTCCTCTTCCTAGTCCATCTCCTACCAGAGTTCCGGAGGAGCCCATGCAATTAGGTGGAACCTTAAGGGACCAGAGACGCCTGAAGGGAGCCTGTTTTTACTGCGGTGAAATGAACCACTGGCTCCAGCAGTGCCCCAAACTTCCGCCCTCTAGGAGATCTCCAGCGGTGGTAAGGAGAAAAGTTTTGCTACCTATCTCTGTTACCTATGATCAAATTAAGGGGGTTGGTCAAGCATTTGTTGATTCAGGTTCTTCCGTTAATTTTATTAATTTTGATTTTGTACAATCTGTGGGTATTCCGCTAGTTCCTTTAAGGGAGGCAATTCAAATCATTGCTTTAGACTCCACCCCATTAAATAATGGGAGAGTGGAGTTTTGTACTCCCGAGGTTTCCTTGACTGTGGGAATTTCCCATACTGAGACGTGCTCTTTCCTTGTCTTAAGGGATTTACCTGCTGACCTCGTTTTAGGTCTGCCATGGTTACAGGACCACAACCCTGTGATCAACTGGCCTGCAGGTGAATTAGAGAAATGGGGAGGTGATTGTTCCAAATGTTGCAAAAAAATATTGCAGGTTGGAGGGACCACTGAGGCTCTTATCCTGCCCGGATATATCAGAGATTTTCAGGACGTATTCTCCATGTCCGAGACTGAGTTCCTCCCTCCCCACTGGCAATATGATTGTGCCATTGATATTATTGAGGGTTCCAAGTATCCTAAGGGCCGTATTTACAATCTCTCCACTCCTGAGCGTCAATCCATGAGGGATTATCTTAAGGAGAGTCTGGCCAAGGGTCACATCCGGCCTGTTTCCCCCATGGGGGCCGGATTTTTCTTTGTTGGTAAGAAGGATGGAGGATTGAGGCCCTGTATTGATTACAGGGAACTTAACAAGATCACGGTCAAGAACAGGTACCCGCTGCCTCTTATCCCTGACTTATTGAACCAGATTCAAGGCGCCTGCTGGTTCTCTAAGCTGGATTTGAAAGGAGCTTATAACCTGATTAGAATCAGGGAGGGGGATGAATGGAAGACGGCCTTCAATACCCCTGAGGGTCACTATGAGTATTTAGTAATGCCCTTTGGGCTAAGCAATGCACCCGCTGTGTTCCAGAATTTTGTTAATGACATTTTTAGACCTTTTATTGGGAGGTTCATGATTGTATACATTGATGACATCCTTATTTTTTCTGCAGATTGGGAATCTCACGTTTCCCATACCAGGCAAGTGTTAGAGGTGTTACGTGAGAATAAACTATTTGTCAAAGGGGAGAAGTGTACCTTTGGCGTTCAGGAGGTGGCCTTTTTAGGATACATTTTGACTCCTTTTTCTTGCAAAATGGACCCAGCTAAGGTACAGGCCATCCTTGATTGGGTGCGACCCTCCTCCCTTAAGGCGCTCCAACGATTTTTAGGGTTTGCGAATTTTTATCGCAAATTTATTAAAAAATTTTCGTTGGTGGTCAAACCAGTTACAGATCTGACTCGCAAGGGAGCGGATCTAGTTAATTGGCCCCCTGCAGCGATTAAAGCCTTTGAGAAGCTAAAACAGTGTTTTACTAATGCCCCTGTGTTAATCCAGCCTGACCAGAGTGAGCCATTTATAGTTGAGGTGGATGCATCTGAGGATGGGGTAGGGGCAGTACTGTCCCAGGGGTCCTCCACCTTAACTAACCTTAAGCCATGTGCTTTTTTCTCCCGCAAGTTCTCATCTGCTGAGAGGAACTATGATATCGGTAATAGGGAGTTGTTGGCCATTAAGTGGGCATTTGAGGAGTGGCGTCACTTCCTGGAGGGGGCATTACATCGCATTGTGGTCCTCACGGATCATAAAAATCTTATGTTTCTGGAGTCTGCTAAACGTTTGAATCCCAGACAGGCGAGGTGGGCTTTGTTCTTTACCCGTTTTGATTTTTGTGTTACCTTTAGACCAGGAAGCAGGAACATTAAGGCTGACGCCTTATCCCGAAGCTTTCAGGCGTATCAGCCTCCTGACGTTCTTCCTGAGCCCATCCTGCCGGCTGACATCATCGTGGCCGCTACTTCGTCTGATCTGGCATCTGAAATCTCAGCAGGACAGCATCTCGCTCCCACTGGTACCCCCTATGACAAACTGTTTGTACCGGCCCATTTGCGCTTGCGGCTGCTGGGTGAGTGCCATAACTCTGTATTATGTGGACATCCTGGTATCAATGCCACCAAGGAGTTAGTCTCTAGGCAGTATTGGTGGTCATCGATTTCCAGGGATGTTCAGGCTTTTGTAATGGCGTGCAATACTTGTGCCAGATCCAAGAATCCCAAGACACGACCTATGGGTGAGCTACGTCCCTTACCCATACCTAGCAGACCATGGTCGCATTTGTCCATGGACTTCATCACGGATTTACCTTGTTCTGAGGGTAAAACTGTGATTTTGGTTGTGGTTGACAGATTTAGCAAGATGTGTCATTTTATTCCGTTGTGTAAGTTACCGTCTGCTAAGGTCTTGGCGTCTGTATTTTTGGACCATATAGTTAAACTGCATGGGATTCCAGAGAATATTGTATCGGACAGGGGGGTGCAGTTTGTGTCTAAATTTTGGAGAGCTTTCTGTAAGAAGATTGAAATATCTTTGTCCTTTTCGTCGGCCTTTCATCCGGAGACCAATGGTCAGACTGAGCGTCTTAATCAATCGGTTGAGCAGTATCTCAGATGTTACGTGACTGATAACCAGCTCGTGTGGGCCAGATACCTGTCTCTGGCCGAATTTGCTATTAATAACCGAGTGAATTCCTCCTCTGGGGTTTCACCTTTCTTCTGTAATATGGGCTTTCATCCGCGCTTTGGTTCCTTTTCCTCATCCTCTTCGGTTGTCCCAGAGGTCAATGCTGTTTCTCAAGAACTGTGCACAGTTTGGGCACAGGTTCAGCTGAACCTGGAAAAGGCCCAAGGAGTCCAAAAGACTAAAGCTGATAAGAAACGTTCTAAGGGTGTGGATTTCAAGGTGGGGGACATGGTATGGTTGTCGACAAAGAATCTACGCATGAAAGTACCATCGTATAAGTTTGCGCCTCGCTTTATTGGTCCATACAGGATCACCAAGGTGATCAATCCGGTATCTTTTGAATTATGTTTACCCGACTCCCTCGCGTTCATAATGTTTTTGATATGTCTTTGCTGAAGCGTTATGTTGCCCCCATTGGTCCAGAGGAACAGTCCTCGCCTCCGGTCGAGGTGGAGGGACAAGTGGAGCACGAGGTTGCTAGAGTCATTGATGTGAGGAAGGTCCGGAATTCCTTTCAGTACCTTGTACATTGGAAGGGATTCGGGCCGGAGGACAGGTCTTGGGTGCCGTTAACCAGGATGCATGCTGATTCGCTCATTCGGAAATTCCACCTGCAGCATCCTGATAAACCTGCTCCCGCTGATAAGGGTCCGGTGGCCCCTCGTGAAGGGGGGGTACTGTCACGGGAAGCCGGCGGCGCACTCCCCGCTTGCAGTGCCGCCGGACTTCCGCTAACACGGAGCGAGGACGCGACATGCGTCCTCGTCTCCATGGTAACGAGAGGCGGGGAGCGTCGGGCGCGCTTCCAGATGCTGCGTGCCCGGCGTCCCCGACCCCCTAGACACGAGCAGTGGGCGGTACTGAGCGCTGGCCCGGCAAGCCAGCGCTCAGAGTAATTATATATTAGGGGTACTGGGTCATGTGGCGCTGGCCACGCCACATGACCAAACTTGTAAAATATTTGAGCGCTGGTCACGTTCGGCCAGCGCTCATTACGCAAATGAGGTCATGTGACGCTGGCCCCGTCACATGATCCATTGGAGGGCTTTTTAAAGCTAGTTGCCCTCTCAAATCGCCTGTGATTAGTTACTCCTTTGATCAGTGCTTGTGCGACTTCTTGCTTGAATTGTTACTTGGATTTTGGATTTGGATTCTGGACTCTGACTTCTCTCTTGCTTCACCCCTGGTATTTACGTGACCTCCTGTGTTTGACCCGGCTTGCTGACTACTCTACCATTGTGTTCGTTCTGTCTGTGTTTTGTCCGTCCCTTTGTTCCCTTTCCCTCCCTGCGCACTTATCCAGTGTAGGGACCGTCTTCGTGGTTGTCCGCGGCTGCCTAGGGCCGACTGAGGCAAGTAGGCAGGGAAAGAAGGAGGGGTTCAGGTCAGGGCTCACCACCCTTGTCTCCCCTCGTGACACCTGACATCCTTTTGGGCCAGGGCTAGCCCAAAAGCTGTCAGAGGCTTCTCTTTTTTCTTTTCTGTGCTGTACTGTATGCTCTGTTCCGAGATGTACAGCCTTAACATGTTTGGTTCTAAAATGTTCTGTTATTTAATCTTTTATAGGTTATCACACATCGTCATGTGCCGTTCTGCGACCCTGTTACCTGTCTTACTATGCAGGACCTAACAATTGCATCTTTCAATGTTAACGGTATCAATATCCCCAAGAAAAGGGCCCAAATATTGAAATGTCTTAAACAAAAGGTAGGAATTGCCCTATTACAAGAGACACATTTTAAAAAACCTACACTCCAATAGTCAAATCTAATCCATACACCATATGGATAAATGCAAATACTCCTCTTAGGAGAAGGAAAGGGGTCTCTATCATATTCCATAAGTCCCTGGACTTCAAGGAAAAAGATAGATACGCTGACACTAAAGGGAGATTTGTACTAGTTAAAGGATGGATTGGTGAACAGCTTATAACTATAGTCAATATTTATGCTCCTAACACATTACAACTGGGTTTCTTAAAGCATGTATTTAATATCATAGACACATTTCAGGAAGGTACTTTAATTGTAGGTGGAGATTTTAATCTCTGTTTTGAACCCAACATTGACACGTCTAAAGGGAAATCTTCCTTCTCCCAGAATAAGCTTAAAAATATCAGAAAACTCTTTCAGAATAGGCAATTGGTAGACGCCTGGAGATTCCTGAATCCAGGTGACAGACTACTCCCACTTCTCGTCAATATTCAACCAATATTCGAGAATAGATCACTTTTATGTGCAGCAAAAGGAGCTTAATCTCCTACAAAAAGCAAAATCTGACCATGCGCCTCTAATAGTCCACTTAAATATGACAATCCCAGAGCCTAAAAGCTATAATTGGAGACTGAATGATTCTCTGTTAAATCTAGATTCAGACTCGACATACATAGCTAAGCAGATTAAAATATTTTTTCATGGAAAACCAACCAGACGAGACGAACTGGGCCACACTATGGGAGGCCCATAAGGCGGTAATAAGAGGCCACCTTATGAAGCTGGGAGCACAAAAGAAAAAAGAATTTAAACTTAAAACTGAAAAGGATTCACGCCTGGCAGAGAGGCAAAAGAGAACATCCTTAAAGCCCTGAATGCTATAGAATACTGTAAAAAACGTAAAATCCCTACTGCATTGATATCCACAGATGCAGAAAAAGCCTTTGATAGGCTCAATTGGAGGTTTCTCATGGCCACACTAGATAAATTTGGTTTTCCTTCTGACTTCAATGAAAAGATCAAAGCATTATACACTGTCCCTTCTGCGTCTGTTACGGTGAATGGTTTTTCTTCTCAGCCTTTCAATATACAGAACGGGACCAGGCAGGGCTGCCCACTCTCGCCACTTCTGTTTGTTATCTCCCTGGAAACCTTATTAGCCAAGATCAGACAGAACGCTTCAATATCAGGCCTAGCTACAAATAACATGACACATAAAACTGCTGCATATGCAGATGACATTTTGTTTTTCATCACCAACCCAATTCAGTCCATCCCCGTGTTTCTGGACGAGCTTCAGAGATATGGTAATTTAGCCAATTTTAAGATTAATTTTACTAAGTCGATCATTTACAATGTGAACATCGACAGCATTACCTGGTCCAACATAAAAAAGATTAGTAGTTTGAAACCTGCAGACACTACTTTCAAATATCTTGGGATAACAATTGCTAAATCGCAGACAGAGTTGTATAAACACAATTTCTTGAAGTTAATAGATAAGATTAAGCTAGAGCTAGAAGACTGGAATGATTTATATATTTCATGGTTTGGACGAGTCAACCTTATCAAAATGGTTATACTTCCGAAGATCCTTTACCTTCTTCAAAGTATTCCCATAGATATCCCCAGGGCCTTCTTTAAAGCCATCAAGAGGACTATTCTCTCTTTCATATGTAATAGAGGTCAAAATAGGCTACCATTTAACACTTTGACAAGATCTAAGGGAGCAGGTGGTCTTGGACTACCGGACTTCGAAAAGTATAGAATTGCCTCCTTAGTGACCAGAATAGTGGAATGGAATACCTCACCTAGACGTAAACTCTGGGTAGACCTTAAGCAGGAATGCAACTCATTTCCATTAAGCTATATAATTTGGAAGACTAAGGTAAACCAATATTTAGTTAAAGGAATAACTAATCCTTATACTATTTATACACTTAAAGTCTTAATAAAGAAAAGGAACTCAGGTATGCCTGATAATAGACATATACCCTTATATGCAATTCTTCCCGGGAGATTCAAGAATATCAGAAGGGAAGTTTTATCAGACAGGATGCTAAAAGAGGTTAGACTAAAAGACATTATTGTTGACAATGTAGTACTGCCATATGACTCTTAAGGACAAATATACTTCCGCCACATTATCAGGGAAAAGTTACACACAGCTTACAACTTATATAGATACCTTAGGAGTGCAACACAGTTCTGAACCTGTCACGTGTACTCTTATTAAATATGCACTGGATGGGAGACCCCTGGACCACGGGGGTTTCCAGGATCTACTCTGAATTGAATGAGGTTGACTCGCCCTTACCTTGTCTGGACAAATGGACTGTTGAACTCAACAGAACCTTCAATGACAGGGAAAAACAGACCATTGTATCTAATTCTATACAAAAGGTAACAGCAGTTAAACTGCAGGAAGTACACTACAAACTACTCACCAGATGGTATAGGACACCGGTCCTCCTGCATAGGATAAACTCTAGCATTTCCAAGATCTGTTGGAGATGTGAATTAAGCGATGGTACATTGCCTCACATTTGGGTAGACTGCCCTAAGATTTCCCCCTTATGGAACACCTTTAACCAGATAGTCAACAAAATATATCACTCTACAGTGACAGTTGATAAAGACTTAATCATCTTTGGTGTATTCAAAAAAGATAACATTATACTGTGTATATACTTATAATGTGCTTTGAAAGCAATAATACCCAGGCACTGGCTTCAAAGCGAACCTCCTAAAATTAAGGAGTGGTTTACCGACATGTGCCAAATCAATAGATTCGAGAAACTGAAATGGTCCATACAAGGGGCTAACCACAAATACACTAAAACATGGCACAAATGGAATGTTTTTACTGAGACGGACGAAATAAACACCTTTCTGGATTGCTAACTATATAATATTTTTGGCGATCAGACATGATTTGTCTAACATGACGATGTATTGATTTTCTTTCTTTTCTTTCTGTTTCTAGTTTTTTCTGTTTTCTCCTATTCTTTTTCCATTCTTGACGAGTATAAGCATACAATATGCACTCCAATGGTATTAACACCTTTCATATATATGCTTATTAATAGCTGAAGACACTTTGGCTGAATTTTGCGGCCAGATAGTCTTTAGCTACACGAGATGACTAACGGCGAAGAGAGGTGGACTCTCTGCCTCATTTGCTCTCTATTGTCTAGCAACTAGCAAAGGTTTATACAGATATGCATACCATTATAGATATCAATATGCAGCTCTAATTGAATGGATATCAAGATATGCTTTAATTATTATTTGTTTAAATAAACTTAAATTTTCAAGCTAGAGTGAATGTAAAAGAGAAAGATGGGAAATGCACAAAATTCTTTTTCAAGTCTGCTTTTAAGAAAAAGACGGAGATGGTAGGAGTGATTGGGAGTGATGGGGTTGAAGTGTGTGATAAGGATGGAATGTTGGATGAAGTATGGAAGTTCTATTCTGATTTGTTTACTGAGAAGGAGAGGGATGTTTCTTTGGAACGGGAGTGTTTGAGTTATGTGGAGTTATGTGGAGTTATGTGCAAGAGGATCGCTTTTCTGGCGGAGCCTGCAGTTCCAGACAAGATGGCAAAAGCAGCCACCGTGCACTTTTCTGTGTCAGGGGAGGAATTTATTAAGAACAGCATCAGAGTCGACATTGAAGACAACGAAGCATTGCGGAAGAAGTTTGAACTTGCCTACTTCGTTCGACATATTGTGGTTGAAGTCCTGAAGGTCAAGAGAGAAAATATCCTGGCTTTACAAGACTCTTATGGCCGATACATTCTTACTGTGGACTCAGACTTTGCCTACTTCAGCCTCTACAATTGGATTAGAAAGAACATCCAGCATGAAGATCTTAAAGGATTATCTTTCGTTTTGCTATCTCCAAGCCAGGAATTACCTCTAGTGGTGCATATGAGTAACCCACATCTTCCTTTGGACGATATTGCCCACTTCCTGCAACGCTATTGTAAGGAGATACGGTATTCACACAAGGTGCTGAACAGTGAGAAACTGTGGACTGGGAAATACAAGTTCTTCGTAACTTTAAAAGAAGAAGAGGAAGGCATTGGTGGATTTTCTCATTTACCATTTAACTTCCTTATCGGTCGAGAAAGAGGAAGACTTTTCTATCCGGGGATGCCGGTTTTCTGCCGTAAATGTCTAGAGTTCGGACACACCGCAGAGAATTGCAAACAAGAGATCGCAACATGCAAGAGATGTTTTCAAGAAAGATCATGAAACAAAAAACTGCGATGAGGCGATCATTTGCAGCCTATGTGGAGCTACCGGCCACCCTTATAAGAAATGTCGTTTGAAAGGTTCTTCCCGTACTTGGGCTGATGTAGCTAAGAGACAGCCACTTCCGAAACCAAGATCACCTACTCCAGCAGAGCAAGCAGCTGCAAAAGCAAGAGAAGAAAACAGCTGGGCTACTCAAATGGAAATTGCCGACTCTATTGAACAGAGAGAAGAACCATTACCAGTTCAGCAACCTGAAGAAGTCATTACTCCGGTTGTCCACGAGACTCCTCCAGAACAATTGTCTTCAGAAAGACCAATGGTCGATGCAGGAAAGGGATCTTCTGTTTCAACCAAGGTGGCCGGAGAAGAGCAGGGTGAAGAAGCGATGGACATGGAGAGGAAGAAAAAATGAAAATCTGAGAATATGATCAGGAGTTAGTTGTGAAGAGGCAACCTGCGTTACCATCATTCCAGCCAGTTGCAATACAACCTCCAGACATCACCTTATCCGACCCAGTACACTGCAAGCATCGAGAGTCCCATCCCTCCAGTGGAATATATGACGGACACAGACAGCAGCGGTGGATAGCTGTCTGATGTCTGCTACAATCTCAGTAGACTCACTGAATGTGAGGAGTATTAAGGGGCTTACGAGAAGAGCCGCCTCATTTAACTACCTCAAATCAATCAATAGCAAAATCATTTTTCTACAAGAATGCAGCATCGACTATTCTTTGAATTATGCAGATTTGAGAAGAGAATGGACTAGAGGACCCTCACTGTGGTCGGGGGAAAACAGCAACAAATCCTTGTTTCCACCAAAAGAAGACTGCCTAAAATATATACAGAGGATCGTCTTTCACTTTATATGGAACTCCAAGATGGAGAAACTTAAAAGGGACATTATGTATAAACTAAAAAAACTTGGCAGGAAAGCAATTCCAAATTTTAAGAGGTTTCTGTACCTTCAATACTTTTCACTGTGCTTTAATACCATCAAAGCTGAAAGTACATGGTCCTTTTTCCTCAAATATGCGGTTGGACATTCTTTTAGGAGAAGAAAATGGATTCAGTTTCCATTAACATCACCGATCCGGCTAATACCACCTGAGCAGTATGTACTGATTGAAAAAGTGATAAAACTGTACAGCCTGGAAAAATATGATAATATCACCCTTAAAAATCAGAGGAAGTTGAGATGGGTGCTTGACAGTGAGCAGCAAATAGAACCGGTGGCTAACTTCCCAACTAACAAGTCAAGGGAGTGTTGGAAACTATGTAATATACCATACTTGTCAAATGACCTAAAAGATCTGTCTTGGATGATCATGCATGACTGCATCCCTTCCAGAGCCTTCCAACATCGAAGAGGCCTAAGTGCATCATCAAAGTGTCCTAGGCAAGGATGTATGAACGATGAGTTCACACTTCATATTTTCTGGAACTGTGCCTATGTGCAAGCAGTATGGAGACTAGTTGGTGACATCTTGAAACACACGTGACCTGAGATTCCTCAACTTCGAAATTGTTATGTACGGTATGGGAAACACCTTAATACCAGACAAAAAGAGAATCCTGTGGATTATGATTAATTGTACAAAAAACGCCCTCTGGAAAACCCGTAACATCTTCCTGTTTAAAAGAGATCTAATAGGGGAAAAAGACTGCGCTAAATTAGCACTGAGTGAGATGTACGTGTACTACTTAAGAGACCGAAATAAGATTGGAAAGACAGCCGCAACTTGATGGAACATCTACTGTATATGTGGAATAAGCTACTATAAGACGCTTTACTCCTAATTTACACAGATTTTAGGGAGTTAGTGAAAAACTGAGCTCAAAAGAACAAAATGAAAATGTAAAAAAAATCTGTTCTTATTAGTTTAATGTCTGATGCATCCCCTATCTGGGGACCATATATTAAATGGATTTTTCGAACAGGGAGATGGAAAAAGAGCTTGCTCTGTCCACTCCACGCATTGACCTGGTATTGCAGTACCTCCAGGACCGGTGCACCCCTTTCTAATCCGGTATCAAAAAACAGAATGAATCCTTCCCAGCTTCATCCAGCAAGTGGGAAAAGTCTGCACTTCAGCGTTCCCTCTCGCCTGTGCTGTTGCTGCCTACGCTACACCTGCAGCTCGTTCGTCTGTCCATCTCCTGGTAGGTTCCAGCAGCCAGCCGCCGCCCAGTCTCCTCACCTCAAATCCAATTAAGACTAATGGATTAATTGGCTCCCATTAGCTGAATGAAGTGTTTGGACCTACACGCACTTGACTGACCTAGGGATTGGGCGGGGCGGCACTTGTGCCCATGGGATTGTCTGTTCCTTGAAATTGACACCTTTTGGATCCCACTTGTTGTTGGATGTTGCCATTTGAATTTCCCAGTCCTCAAGCGTGTAAAGCAAGCCTGTGTCTCCCTCTTGTGGATCTTCTGAACTGGATTTGGAGGCTGCTGAGAAAGCTGCCCAGCACTTGCTATGTACCTGCAGCCAGGCCTCCTGTGTGGATCATGGACGGAACACTGCACGTGTCACAAGGGGCATTGTGTAGTCGGCAGCTGGTCACGGGCTGACATCACAAGGGGCCCTGATGGAACACTCAACAATGGTCTCTGACATCACAATCCATGCCTGCTGGTTGTGTTTTTTTTTTTTTTTTTCCCCTGCACTCCTCTACATCAGTCTATCTGTTTGGCGTGTTCCGGCAGCAGGACGTCACGCACGTGTGAGGACGAGGGCGTGTCCAGAAGTGGGCGGAGCTATGCAGATAGAATACTGGAAGAAGAGCATGATGTTGTGTACGGTCTCTCCCCGGTTGGCGAGCGAGAGAGCAGCAGTGCTCCTGGAATGTGGTTGGGGCCTGGAGGCTGCAGCCTGTCGCCTTGAGAAGTGGTCGGGGTTGGCGAACGTCGGTCCCGACGGCGTCCCCTTTTCGGGTTATCGCTTCTCGGCCTTTTGGCAAGATCAAGCGTATGTGATTCTAATTTCATACCTTGGTCTTGTTGGAAGGTATCCAGGGGTACCCCTCTCCTCGGCCTGGTGGGATCGCCCGGGTTTATTGCCCGGGCTTCACCCACCTGCTGCTATTGGGGAGAGGGCTTAGCCCCCTGGGAAACGAGTTGCGATCCCCCCCGGCCTTCTGGTGTGGTTTACCCGGTAACCAGGAGGTGCAGCACAGGTGTAGCGTAAGTGCGTGGCGAAAATGGGAGACGAGCCCGGCTTCGTGCCGGAATACGCTCGTCTCAAGAACTCCGTAAGAGCGGTCTTTACGGGAGGCGTTAAGTCTGGAGCGGAAAAGGAGGTCCTAAGATTCCTGGTGGAATCAGTCCTGGGAGATTTGTTGCATGTCCAGAAGCGCGAGATTTTGGCAATACAGGACTATCCCAAACGGGGGATCTATGATGTCACCTTCACAAACGATGTGGTTTTTTTGGGCGTTACGAGCAGGCTGAAGGAGGTAGAAGGTGACCCCCAGATGGGAAGCTTCAGACTTTTTGAGCATACTTTCGAAGAAAAAAAATTTATTGTGGTGAAAATGTACTCCCCTTATATTAGTGAAAGAGAGGTCGAATTTTTTCTAAGGAATTTTTTTAAGGATGTGGAGTTTAAAGGGAAAATCTTCAATGACTGCGGCATCTGGACCTCCAAATATAAATTTCTTGTGACATGTATTAACGATAAAAGTTTTATTACTGGTTTTAGAATGCCTCCAGCTCGTTTTAAAATCGGTCAGGCGAATGGCGACCTCTTCTTTGCAGGGATGCCAAAATTCTGCAGGGCATGTGGCAAGTATGGGCATGATCAGTGTAAAGCCACATGTAGGATTTGCGGTAGCAAAGAGCACGTTAGTAACAAGTGCCCAGAAGGAAAAAGATGTAATCTTTGCTACTCAAAAGATCATTTTTATTTTTCTTGCCCACATAGGAAGCCGGCTCAAAAAGAACAACCAGAGGCGACCCCGGAAAAACCAGCAGGACCGGCTCCCCCTCAGGGAGAGGAACAAAAACGAGATGATACAGGTGAGCAGGAGGCCGAAGCCCAAGGAGGTGCTGCGGAAGGGGCTGAGGCCGACGGTTGGGAAACACAGCGTACTAAAAAAACTCGCTCACAGGAGAAAAGACTGGCAAAAAGAAAACTCGACAAAGAGCGTGGTGTCGAGAAACCCAGCATGCCTCAGAGAGAAGGGCGAGTGAGGGTAGCTGGGCGTGCTGCTCAATCTGGGTCTCCAGAAGACTACCCTGACTCGAGTGAAGAAGAGCAGGAGCAGGCGGGGAAAAAAGAAGCGTTCGGCAAGGGGAGCAGGGGAGGAGGCGAAGATGGATACGTCCGGTCCCGCTTTATCGGCGGGCAGGGCTCCGTCCAAAACCTCCCCCCTACCCAGCCAGGTTGAGAGTATGGCTCCCCAGGGAGCTTCCGATTCGCTGCCCTGTGCGCAGCCTCCCCCTGTTGATGGGCCTGAAACCGCTCAGGACGAGGGGGGAGTTTCGGAACACGCTGGGGACCTGCCTGTAGATGAGGAAGACCTAAATGGTCAGCAAATGGAGACCCAGATGAGTCTGTCGATGGGAGGTCTGCCAGATTACATGAGTACGCTTCCCAGAACCTGCTTGAGCGATGGAAGTTCCTCTCCCGATGGCTCCTTACGCACAGTATCGGAGGGTGGAGAGTTGAGTGAGTCTCCTGGTCCTGCTGGTATGTAAAATAACTGGTCTGTTCTATCTTCTTTTATTTTACCATGGATACAGAACTGAAAGGCATTACGCTAAATGTGAGAGGAATTAAGCAGAAATCAAGAAGAAGTGCTATTTTTAATTTTTTATCTTTGTTCACGGCTTCCGTTTTTTTCCTGCAAGAATGCGGCATCCCACATGCTACTTCTTATAGGAAGTATAAAGAAGATTGGCAGCACGGGCCATCCATCTGGTCTGGATCAAATGAGTCCAGATCGGGTGGGGTCGCCATTCTTTTTAAGGGAAACATTTTAATTGATTCTATTAATTAAATTTTACCAGGACGTATTTTATTAGTTAAAGCTTTTATTGATGGTTTTAAATGGCAGTTCTTAAATTTTTATGGTTCACCTGAGAAGAATGAAAGAGCAAAAATGTTGGAGATTTTACCGTTATTTATTAATTCTTCTGATCCTTGTGTGATTGCAGGTGATTTTAACTGTGTAATTAGAGGGGAACGCCGGCTGACAAGTTCTGTAAGTAGGAATTACGATAAAACCTCTGGGCTATTGAGAAACATTGTGAATGATTTTAACTTACTTGATGTGTATAAGGAATGTAATAAAGATAGCCCAGAGGAAGCCGGCGTTACCTGGAGTAATGTAAATTGTAAGTCTAGAATTGATTTTATTTTTTGTAATACACAGTTACTGCCTTTTAAATGCGAAGTCTTAACTAATGTACTTTCTGATCACAAGCTTTTATCTTTTGTTTTAAAACACAATTTTAACAAAAGTAAGGGCAAAAAGTCCTGGAAATTGAATGTTTCCCTTTTAGATGATCCACAGGTTTTAGCTGATTTTACTGAGTTTTATAAGGTCTAGGCAAAAGAAGGACCCAAACTCCCCCATTAGCCAGTGGTGGGAGGTGATGAAAAAGAAAATAAAAGATTTTTTTATCAAAGTAAGTAAAAACAAAGCTAGAGAAAAAAGGGCCTTCTTCCATGATCTAAATACTCGTCTACAGACCTTATATAAGTTTAGAGACTGTGGTATTAACGTTGACATAGAAGTTGAAGACCTGAAAAAAGAGATATCACAGTCTCTAGAACAAAAAGGAAAAGAAATCATCTTCCGTACGAGGGTGCAGCATATAGAAGAGAATGAGAAGTGTTCCCGCTATTTCTTTAAAAAATTTAATAAAAAAAATATAATAGAAAATATAGACGGAGATGAGAACTTACAAAACATCATTAAAAAGGTCCATGATTTTTATAGTAATTTATTCAGTGTAAAACCTGTGGATTCAAATTTTATTAAGGACTCATTAAAGGAGATTAATATGTTTTTAGATCCTGTTTCGCAAAGCGGCCTGGAGCAGATTTTAACGGAACAGGAGATACTTGCTACAGTCAAGAGTTTTAAGACAGGCAAGGTACCCGGACCGGACGGTATACCCAATGAGTTTTATGTAAAGTTTTATGACCTTTTAAAAGATGATTTTAACAATCTTTTTAACGAGGTTTTTAAGTCTAAGATTTTACCTAATTCCTGGAAAAAGGGTGAGGTCTCCCTTTTATTTAAAAAAGGTGATAAAGCGGATCTTAAGAACTGGAGACCAATAACCCTTTTAAATACGGACTATAAGATTATGGCAAAAATATGCGCTAACAGACTAAAGTCCGTGATTGAGAAGGTTATTAACTCAAATCAAGTATGCGGAGTTCCAGGAAGGTGTATCTGGGATAACCTAAACCTAATTAAAGATTGTATTGAGGACGTGAAATCGAGAAACAATAAACTTGCTATTTTATCTATAGATTTCGAAAAAGCATTCGACAGAGTTTCCCATTTTTATCTTTTTAAGGTTTTAAAGAGAATGGGTATACCGGAAGGTTTTTTATTATCTTTAAAAGCTTTTTATAACGACTGTACAAGTAGAATTTTAGTTAATGGTTTTAAAACACAAGACATTTTTTTAAGGTCAGGAGTGAAACAAGGGTGTCCCTTGTCCCCACTGCTTTTTATATGTGCGTTGGAGCCTCTTTTATGTGCGATCAGGAAAGACAAACAGATTAGAGGAATCCCCTTGCCGGGAGGAGGAGGATTGGAGGCGAAGGCAGTGGGGTACATGGATGACGTAGCGATACTTTGTAGGGACACCCTGTCGGTACAGAAAGCTTTGAAGCAAATTCAGTTTTACTCTTGTGCCTCGGGTTTTAAAATCAATCTTAACAAAAGCAGTATTTTAAACGTCGGAGACATGGAGCTGAGAGACATTTTAGTTCCTGTATCCGATAGTGTTAAGATTTTAGGTGTCTCCTTTAATGAGTCCAACAATGGTTTTAATAGCTGGGACATGGTGGCACAAAAAGTTAACCAAAAAATATGTATGTGGAATATGAGGAACCTGTCAATGGAGGGGAAAGTTTTAATTATTAAGATGGTCATTTTACCGATTTTACTATATTTAAGTATGGTCTTTCCACCTCCAGACATTCTTTTAAGGAAAATAACTAAATCTTGTTTTACTTTTTTTTGGAGCTCCAGGATGGAGAAAGCGAAAAGAGAAATAGTTATGAGAACAAAAAGCAAGGGTGGCAAAGATTTTCCTGATTTTAATAGGTTTCTTTTACTAAAATATTTCTGTTTCTGTTTTAATACGCTTTTTAAAGAACATTATTGGTCATATTTTATTCGTTTTAATACAGGTTTTTTTATGCGGAGGTTTGGATGGTTTAAAACGGTTTTATCTGTACCTTACGCTTTTAAATTACCTGTGAAATATACGATTTTAGAAAAAATAGTGAATAATTTTAATTTAAAAGATAAAAGCGTCACAGAACTGAAAGATAGTAAAAAATTAATAAAGGAGATTAAAGATAAAGATACGATATGCGAGATAGAGAATTTTAGAGAAAACCGCTGTAGTAATATTTGGAACCTCGTCAATATCTCTTATCTTTTTAATACGCAGAAGGACCTGGCCTGGAGCGCTGTTCACCAATGTCTTCCATGCCGGGCATTCCAACACAGAAGAGGATACGCAAGATCAGCCAAGTGCCCAAGGGAAGGATGCCAGGAGGATGAGACCGTGCACCATCTTTTCTGGACCTGCCCATTCACACAAGACCTCTGGAGAAAGCTGCACCCTCTGATGGAGAAGATTTTTAAAATAAAGACTTTTAATTATGACACGGTTTTATATGGACTTTTGGAATGCCCAACAGCGGCTCACAAGGTGAAGGCATGGAAGACGGTGAACAGCGCTAAAGAAGCTTTGTGGAAGGCCAGGAACATCCTTGTTTTTAAACATGAAGTTTTACCGTTGAAGGATGTTTTAGGTCTTTGTTTTAGTTATATGTATCTTTATTTTTTAATTGACAAGAAAAAGAACGCCACCCTTGCAAGGGAATGGGTTCTTAGTGAATGGAACGCCATAACCTAAGTGCCACCATGTTTCCTTTTAAATAACTATGTATTTATGATTAATTTGGTTTTAATGCATTGATTGTATGTATTTTTCCTTTCTGTATTTAATGCATTAATTGTACATATTTATTTGGATTTTTATTAAACGGTTTTATCCCTGAATAAGGGATTGCCAACTTAAAAAAAAAAAATCTGTTCTTATCAGTTGCTGTGGCTGTTGGTGGTAAAGTGGTGAGCATAGCTGCTTCCCAAGCAGTTGACCCGGGTTCGATTCCCGTCTATCGCAGGAGGCAATTAAAAGAAGAACCAAATAAGCATCCTCCAAGTGGGCAGTACATGAGCGGCCCCAGGGTCAGAGTATGTGAAATGTTCAGGGTGGCCGAACGCCGGGCTCGACGGCGGACCCGTTTACCTGGACTGCCGCAGGCTTATCCACAGCCTGTTGCGGGACTACAACTTCCTGGACGACATCGACGAGGAAGAGGACTAAACCCCTCTCCTTCCCCCTCTTCCCCCCTGTGGTGTGTGTTAGTTCAATAAAGCTTCGGGCATGTGATCTCCCCTCCCTACCCCCTCCTTCCCCTCCCCCACCCCTCATCACTGTCTAAATGCTTTGTTGAAAGGTTCTTTTGTGTCATCGTGATTGAATAGGTATGCTAGTGTAGCATGTATTGTGATGTATAGCGTAGGTTAGCCTGTGTTTTACATGACAATACCATGCTAAAGAGCGACGATTGTAAGTATTTATTATGTGCTGCCTCGTGGCCTGCGCTGCGTCGCAGTACTAAGTATGTATGTATTGACGATTTGATTGCAATAAAGACGTTTTCAATCAAAAAATCTGTTCTTATCAGTCTGCCTTGGCTTGCCGGCTCAGGTCCTTTGGGTACCCCCTACACTCGGCCTTTGGGCATCGTCGATTAAATTCGGCTTCAGCTCACTGTTGCTATTGGGTGTAGGGCTATTCCCCTAGGAACAAGAGTGTTCTGGTCTCCGACCTCCTCTTGGCCTGTGGCTTAATAGTCCTGGTGTACGACGTTAGACAGTACTTACTTGGATCTCGACAGCCGACGAAGACTTTTTGAAGATTTTTCTCCGTCTGCGATCAAGGAGAAGATCTTTGCGAAGACTCGACGAGGAACCCGGAAGACGAACCCCGACGCCGATTCGTCGACGACGAGGACCTCCGACTTCGGGAAAACCTCGGCGAGGAGAAAAACCTCGGCGAGGAGAAGAAGCTCGGCGAATTTCTTCCCCGGAAGAAGCCCCGCCCAGCAAGGAGGAAATCTGCATAGCCACTCCCACCTGTGGCAAAAAGGACACCTTGCGGAGATTCTCCAGGGAGAGGAAGACAAGAAGGGAGAAGCCATGGCCTCAACCTCCAAGCCTTCCAAGACCAGCAAGAAGGCTGAGGGACCAGCCAAGAAGCCCCAAGAATCCAACCCCCCTGGTTCTTCTGGACCTAACCCCACCACTTCTGCCCAGCAGAAGGGAGGCGGAAAGCCCAGCCAGGCCGCTCCTTCCCTGGAGCCCTGGATGCGGCAGACTGTCGCCCTGAAGCTCAAGGAGGTGGATGGGAGGGTCCCAGACATGACCGAGGAGGTCTTCTGTAAGAAGATGCTGGTGGAGCAGGGGTTTTCGAAGCCAGAGACCCTCAGCGTACAAGCCTTCGTGACCGGAATCTTCTACGTGACCTTCGCGTCGATCAACATCTGTAGAAGATACTGGGAAGCGGTGAAATCGGCGGCACCGGACTCTCCATTCTCTCGCTTCGTCGGGAACTGCCCCGTTCAGAGAGAGGAGAGAAGGATCACGGTGTCTATGAGGAACCCGCATACCCCCGGCAAAGACATCACCACCTTCCTGAAGCGGTTCTGCACAGTGGTGAGGGAGCCCACCCACATCCTGAACGGACTTGGCTTCTGGACCGGGAAGTGGTCGGTGATTGTGAAACTGAACAAGGACTCGACCTCCGAAGACGGCCTCCAGCACCTGCCCCAGTCATTTTCCCTCGGAAACTCCCACGGGCTCATCTACTACCCGGATATGCCACAGTTCTGCAGGAAATGTGGGAAGAAGGGTCACGAGATGAAGAACTGTGAGGAGAATCCCTGCCGAATCTGCCGGGTGACAGGACACGAGACCAAGGACTGCCCCAAGAAGATGGCGTGCAACCTGTGCGGACTGTCCTCCCACATCTACAAGGACTGTCCAAAGAGGGACCGCAGCTGGGCATCAGTCGTAGCCAAGGCTCCGGCCAGTGGGAAGCCAGCCTCGGCTCCGGCAGCAGCGAAGCCCAGAGAGAAGCCATCCAAGAAGGAGGGTAAGCGGACACCTGCCCCTGCCCAAGCCCCCGTGACCAACCCTCCCCGCCCAGCCTCCTCCCTCCCCGTCACCACCACTGAGGCTATCCTAATCCCGCCCATTACCTCAGTGGCACTTTCACGCGCCCCCAGCCCAACCCGCCCCCTGGCCACCACTGTAGCAGCACTTAACCCCCCTCCAGCTGCTACAGCCCACACCACGGAGGACTTTCCCCCTCTTGTCTCCCCAGGTGTCCAGCCAAGAAAAAGGAAGGAGAGGGACAGCCCCGTCGCTGACCACTCCAAGAAGAAGATGATCGAGGTGGAGGAAGACCCCCTGCCCGACGCACAAGAAATGGACCACATCGTGAAAGAGCTGGAGACCATCATCGAGGGCGAAGAGCTGCAGGACTTTCAAGTCGTCCAGACCAACGCCCTCCAGGAACTGGAAGCACAGTGCCTGCTGTTTTTGGGGCAACCCATAGACGACACGCAAGACGAAGAGAAGCCGCCGGACGACCGGGGTGGTAACTAAGCTGTATCGTTTCCGCTAACCTGTTTCTTTCTCCTCCATGATGGCAAACTTTAACCTTTTTTCCATTAATGTCAGGAGCATTAGGGATAGGTCTAGGTGCCAGACGGTGCTAGCTTTTCTTTCCTCTCAGGTTGCCGACGTCTTCATGTTGCAGGAGTGTGCACTGCCCCCCTCTAGGTCTCACAACCATCTGGCCAGATTGTGGTCCCATGGTCCGTCCTACTGGTCCGGTGGGGGCGACTGTAAGTCGGCTGGGGTGGCCATCCTCCTCAGGGGAAGCACCTTTACACTTGACTCCGTCCAGGAGCTCGTCTGCGGCAGGCTTCTTGTCATAGACGGTTCCTGGGCGGGAGAGCCGGTCAGGCTCATCAACGTGTACGCTTCCCCCGACAAGGGTGAGCGACTGGAACTCTTCCAGGCCCTGCGACTGCAGCTCGCTACCACTAGGACCGTAGTGATGGCCGGGGACTTCAACTGCCCGATCGAGGAGGACGGACGCAGCTCCGGTACTTCAAGCAAGTTGGATGTCACTTCCAAGCTGCTTATTGAGATGGTAACCGAAGCGTCCTTGCGGGACGTTGTGGGATCCATGGGGAAAGGCTCCGTTAATTATACGTGGAGCCGACCCTATGGCTCACTCCGTTCTAGGATAGACTTTGTGTTCACCTCTCGGGCAGTCAGGCGGTGCGGGTACTCTATGATCCCTTGCTTCTTCTCCGATCACAGGGCCGTTCAGGTCCAGTGCGTCCTTGGCGACGGGTTTCCCCCCGGCCCTGGATCCTGGAAACTGAATTGCGCCCTGCTGAATCGCGAGGATGTGCTTGCGGAGCTTAGAGACACCTACATAGCCTGGCGGAACGACAAATGCTTGTTTGCACGAACTAGTGACTGGTGGGAGTATGTTAAAGTCCAGTTTCGCTGTTTCTTTCAGGCCAAGCAACAACAACAGGCGTGTGAGAAGAAAAGGGACTTCAGAGAGCTGCAGCGTCAGTTGCGGTCCCTGCAAGACCTTCATCTGTGCGGCTGGAGCGTGAGGGAGGAGCTGGAGGAGACCAAAAAGAGCCTGAAAAGGCACTTTGAGGAGGAATCCAAGCGAATCATCTTCCGTTCCAAGGTGGAGAACCTGGAGAAGGGTGAAAAATGTAACTCGTTCTTTTTCAGGAAACTCCATGCCGGCCACACGCCCCTGAACATACTCCGAGACAAGGATGGAAACATGCGAACAGGGAAGGAGGAAGTGATGGGAGTCGTCACAGACTACTACAGCGACCTCTACTCCCCGAAGAACACCGATCCGACAGCCGCCGATAAATTCCTGTCAGGTATCACTAACCATCTTGACCCTGCAGGTGCGGAGGCGATGGATGACCCTCTGACGGTGGGGGAGCTGCTCTCTGCCGCTAGATCCTTTAGGTCCGGCAGGACCCCGGGCAGTGACGGTCTTCCAGCCGAGCTCTATGTAGCGCTGGGGGACCTGATCTGTCCGGACCTGCTGGAACTCTATGAGGAGATGGTGGTGGAGGGTAGAATGCCCCCATCGTTGAGGGAAGGCATGATCACGATCCTGTATAAGCGGAAGGGGGAGAGATGTGACTTAAAAAATTGGCGTCCCATCGCTCTCCTGAACGTGGACTACAAGATCCTCGCCAAGGTACTGGCCAACCGGCTGAAGGTTGTCATCGGTGGGATCATCCACCCGGACCAGACCTGCGGCATCCCTGGCCGCAGGATCGCAGACTGCCTCGCTCTCATGCGAGACACGGTACAATACATCAAAGACCGCCGTGTACATGCGGCCCTGGTCAGCCTCGACCAGGAGAAGGCCTTTGACCGCGTCTCCCATGAATTCATGGGCAAGGCTTTGCGCAAGCTGGGTCTAGGCAGGAGGTTCTGCTCGTTTGTTAACCTGATGTACCTTGACATTTACAGCACGGTGTTGGTGAACGGCTGGAAGACTGACCCCTTTCAGGTGCGTTCCGGGGTCAGACAAGGCTGCCCTCTTTCACCTCTCCTTTTTGTTTGTGTTATAGAGCTCTTCGCGGAGTCTATCCGGCAGAATGGAGAGATCAGAGGGATCACCGCACCAGGACCAGGTCGCTACGAGGTCAAGTGCTCGCTGTACATGGACGACGTGACCGTCTTCTGCGCCGACCGGCGTTCGGTGACTGCGCTCGTCCAGACCTGCGAGGAGTTCGGACAAGCTTCAGGGGCCAAAGTCAACTGCGGGAAGTCGGAAGCCATGCTCTTCGGGGACTGGCAACTGGCTTCTTCTGCCCCCTTCCCATTTACCATCAAATCAGACTTCATCCAAATCCTCGGAGTCTGGTTTGGGAAGGAAGGCGCAGCCCTCAAGTCTTGGGAAGAACGCTTGGCCAAAGTCAACCAACGGATTGGACTATGGAGCCTCAGACAACTCACTATCGAGGGCAAAGCGCTCGTCCTGCGTAACGAAGTCCTGCCTGTGCTACAGTACACCGCACAGGCGTGGCCCCCTCTGGCTACCGTTTCTAGGGCCATTACCAGGACAGTGTTTCGCTTTGTTTGGGGATCGAAAATGGACAGAGTGAAGCGAGCCATCATGTACAAAGAGCCCCGCAAGGGTGGGAAAGGAATTCCGGACCTGCCCACGTTACTGCGGATCGCCTTTGTTTGTGACAGCGTTCGTCGGACTCTGAGGACAGCAAACGGCTCTGTCCAGAAGTGGGCGGAGCTATGCAGATAGAGTACACGAAGAAGATTATGATGGTGTGGACGGTCTCCCCGGTTGGCGAGAGAGCATGAGTGCTTCTGGAATGTGGTTGGGTCCTGGAAGCTGTCGCCTTGAGAAATGCTCAGGGTTGGTGAACGTCAGGCTCGACGGTGTCCCCTGTTCGGGTTATCACTTCTCGGCCTTTTGGCTCAGATCTAGTGTCTGAGCCGGAGGTTGTCTGGAGGTCTCCCCTCTGCTCGGCCTTATGGCATCGGCCCTTCAGGGTCTTAAGCCACCTGCAGCTATTGGGCGGAGGGACTAGCCAAAAGATTTTCTAGGAGCGATCGACGTCGGGAGGCGGCAACGCTTACATCGCTGGCATGGCCAGATTACAAGGTCTGAGGAATTCTATTCGATTTGAAGTATCGGAGGAAAGACGTGGAAATTACACCGTGAAAACTTTGATGGATGAGGTCCTGTCTGGAATTGCGGGAGTATCGGTGAGAGACATCTTTAGCATGCAAGACTTCCGGAAGCAAGGATATTTCGATGTCACGTTTATGAGAGAGGATACCTGTATCCAGACTTTCGAGCTGCTTAGAACAAAGAGGGACAAGAAAGGTATGGCAGGCATTTATTTGAGGCCGTTATATTCTTATTTAGAAGTACCAGTGACTGTCCATTTGTATGACCCGTATGCGGATATTTCTTTAATTGAAGCCTTTCTAAGAAAATATTGTAGGTCTCTTCGAGGAGGATTGAGACTATATAATGAGATTGGTGTTTTTTTCTTGCCGGTATAAGTTTTATGCTGTGTTCAAGCCAGATGGAGAAGGTATGGGTGAAGTAACAGGTAATTTTTCAGTTGCCGGTATCAGGGGTTTTCTTTTTTATCCCAGCCAGCCCTCCTTTTGCTGAGTGTGCCTCCTCTACGGACATACTAGAGAGAATTGTATGAGAGGCAAGTGTTGCCGCAATTGCAGCGAGCCCAGCCATGATGTAGGTCAGTGTCCTCAGCCCAGGAAGTGTGACATTTGTGATGAGGAGGGTCACATTGCAACCAGATGTCCTCAGAGAACCTACGCCCAAGCAGCAGGTAATGTGCCTTGACGTTGAGTCACTTACGTTAACAGAAATGCTGAGAGCGGGGAGCCTCCTGCCGACCCAGGAGGAGAAGAGGTGGAAGCCGGTGAGATGGAAGTGTCACCAGGGACTCTTCAGGGTGAGGTTTTATCTGCGGAGGTCACTCAGACCCCTGATATGAATTATGGAGACTCAAGATGACCAACAAGTTGAAGGTGAGCAGGGGAACTTTACTTCCTTAGGTATAAGGGCCCCAGAGGAGGAATGGGGTTCTTCCTCCAAAAGACTAAGGACTTATCGTTCCACAAGTACAGGTGACAAGAGTCCTATTGATGAAAGGATTTATCCGGAATCTTCTATTACAGTGAACACCCCTTTTTTAGATCAGAAATTATGTTTTTAGGGTTATTAATGTTTACGCTTCAGTTCAAAAAGAGGAGAGATTATCCTTATTTGAGAAGTTATCTTTTTTTCTCCCAGGGAGGATACTGACAATATAGATGGGAGACCCTAATTGTTTAATAGAAGTCACAGATGATAAGTTAGATATTACAAGGAAGAAATTGATTAATGATTTTCCTTTTTTCCTTTTTAGATGCTGCTAAGTTATTTTAAAGGTAAACCACCTCCTGCTACAGGAGGAGGAGTAGAGGAGAGGAATTGGATACATAAGGAATCTTATTCTTTAGCTGCTTTCCCCCGGAGGAGATTTGAATTCCGATGAAATCCAGGCTTTGTTCATTTTAATAAGCCTGTCAGCGCTGTCAGTTGACAGGCGTGTACGCTTATCGGTGATGACGCCACCAGCTGCACTGAATACCCGCTCTGACAAAACGCTAGCGGCAGGGCAGGCCAGCACCTCCAAGGCATACAGCGCCAGTTCAGGCCACGTGTCCAGCTTTGAAACCCAATAGTTGTATGGAGCAGAGTGATCACGCAGGACGTTGGTATGGTCTGCTAGGTACTCCCTCACCATCTTTCTGTACAGCTCCCCCCTACTCTGCCTAGACTGGTGACAGGTGACAGTGTCTTGCTGGGGTGACATAAAAGTGGCAAAAGCCTTGGAGAGCGTTCCCCTGCCAGTGCTGGACAAGCTGCCTGCTCGCCTCCTCTCCCCCGCTACTTGGCCCACAGAACCACGCCCTCTGCCCTTGTGCACCAGGGCCTGTTGATATTGATTCACTCTCATACTCCTTTCCTCTACAGGGATGAGAGTGGAAAGGTTCTGCTTGTACCGTGGGTCTGGGAGAGTGAACACCCAGTAATCAGTGTTTGAAAAAATGCTTCTAACGTGAGGGTCACGGGATAGGCAGCCTAACATGAAGTCTGCCATGTGCGCCAGAGTCCCAACACTCAAGAATTCCCTTTCCTCAGTAGGCTGACTCTCATTTCCTCCTCCTC